>JAPDSC010095331.1:557815-607683 GCA_026290005.1 Latrodectus geometricus | reverse complement strand
CACACACACACACACACACACACACACACACACACACACACACACACACACACACACACACACACACACACACACACACACACACACACACACACACACACACACACACACACACACACTAATAATTCAAGCCGAGTTTGAGAATCCAAATTATAAATTATTGAACCGAAACCCACGGTCCAAACTAACTTTTCTTAAATTCTCGATTTTCCAAACAATTAATTATGAACAATGAACTAAAAAATTTTTAAAGATGTTTTTTTGTTTAGATAATGTAATAAAGTTGATTGAGGACTATATGTAAATATTACACTGTATAGTGGTCAAATTAATTCCAGTCAATTATTTTAAACACATGCTTGAATAGATTTACTTTTAAATTGTCATTAATGAAAAAATATGACTTCAGAATTATATTTTAAAATATAATTATGAAAGCTTCAAACTTCTACAGTTTTTCTTTAAAAGATTTTTTAATATTTGATGATTTTAAGAATTCGAAATGATTTGTTGCACCCATAGAGTAAATAAATGTTTATTAAAAATGAACTCTATGGATTTGTTTTAACTGTCTAATATTTCTTTAGCTAAAATAACCTTTCATTGAATCAATTACAGCTCTAAAGTAATGTCTATTACAACTGTAAACTACCCAACCCCACATGAAACAAATCTAATCAGACAGCACCAAAAGTTTAGAACTCAATATTTAATAAAAAACATCAAAATTGTAATTTTCTATTTTATTTTATTTAATGATTGATAATATAGAATAGTATATTATAAAAGCTTTTCAAATCCATTGCTTATATTTTTAAGAATATAAATCTAATTAAGAATATTAAAGATAACAGTTTGTTTACTATTATAATGCAATTAGTTTTTTTTAATTCAAAATAAACAGATTCCATTTTTAAAAAGATTAAAAATAATGCACTAAAAGTGATTCTATTGATTTCTACAAGAATTTTTAATTAACTCAAGAAAATAACTTTACACTAACAATAAAATAAAGCTGATACACAAGCAAACACAAAAATGTTCTATTTAAAAGCAATTGCACAAACTAAAACATAACAAAATTTGATAGAACAAATGTTAAGACAATAAATAATAAAACTAAAGTAGGTGTAAATGCATTTAAATTTCTATAACTTTATAGAAAGTCAGAGTAAATAGTTTGCATTACTTTATTCTTCATACTGTAATGTCAATTTTTCTTGCACAAGTGACATAACATTGATATAATAGATCTTGATTCTGATGAAAACTAAAATTTTTTACAGTAATTTTACAAAGATATTTCTCTACATGGCAAGGTTCAGAGTTCAGATTTTGTAAAATGTTAAAGTAGTCTAAATTTATTAAAATACAATTATGATGAAACATTTTTTACTGAATTTGTCATATTCTTCGGTAAATGAAAACTTCAGTAAAAAATAAAGACAATTATTAATGATTCAATTTTGCTAAGAAATAAACTATGGCAGTAAAAGTAAATGAATTTACATACATATCTAACCTTTTTGCAATATATAAGTTGGTGATCAAATATGAATAAATAAATATCACGTGACCATGATGATGACACTCTAGTAACTTCACCACAATGAATCAGAATTGAACTTGTATCAAGAACATCAGGTCCCTAAAAAAAAAAAAAAATAATAATAATAATAATAATAAAAAAATCAATGTATTTATATTAATGCCAGATGTTAAATTTAATACAAATATGAAAGAAACGGAAATGCTTACTTCCCATCCTTCTATTGTACTTTGCCATTCTGCTAATCTTTCTAAGCATTCCATTCGACGCTTGCGCTCATTTACAAGTTCAGCAACTTCTTTCATGGCAGCAAATGCATTGGTAACAGGTATATGATCTGGATGATTCTCATCAGTAAATTTCAGGAGCTCAGCTAATTGCAATGGATACTTACAAATTCTTTGAATAGGAGTTAAAAGAAAACCATCTAAAGATATATCTATCATTTCTTGTAAAAGGCGGCAGGCCTGAAAAATAATTTAAATTTAATACCGTTAAAGAACTTCATATGTGCATTATTAAATACAACATTTCAGATATATGTATACTTACTTCAAAGAAATGAATATATTGTGACTCACAATATAGTTCTTGCAGTTCACTAACAGCTAATGGATGATTATTACAGTATTGTGAATACATTTTAAATTCCTCTTTCTAAAAATTCAAAAATATTAGAATAAACAACATATTTCAAGATGATAGAAGTTAAAAAATTTATTTCATAAGCAATGACCCCTCTCTCATTTACAAACAAAGCAAATTTTTATGTGAGGATAACTTTTAATGATAAAGAACATATTTATATAAAAAAAAACTTAAATCTAATTCTTCACATCAAACCAAGTTTATATATTATTTCTTATTTTCCACCTCAAATGAATGTTTAACAAATTTTCAGAATTTGTAAAATTAATGCACAAAATATTCCGTTAAATAATTCAAAGCAAAGGTTGAAGTCAGTTAATGTCTTTCTTAACCTTTTAAGTGAAACATGAAAAATTTGAAAACATTCATAGTAATTTTTCTCTCAGCTGCAATTTCTTCAGAATTAGTTATTAAGCTTATCTGCTAACATCTAGCTATCTACTAATTTAGAAGAAAAATAATAAAATGAAATAAAAGTGTATAAAGTTACTTTCTCAAATAATATTTAATTATTTTCCAATTCTGCAAATCCTATTTAAATACAAAATAAAGCTCTTATTTAATAAATTATTTAATAACTTGTTTTGATGTTAATCAGACTGGTTAACTTATTCTAACTAATGAATGGAAATAATAGATGAAACAATGCTTTATTACTCAGAGATGCAGAATCAAAGCATTGAATATGTTACTTACAAACATGAGCACAAATGTTATCAGATTTATTTAATAGAACATAATGAAAGAATGAGTCCAAATTCAATTTAAACTATGATGATGGTTGCATTCATGATTGATGAACTGGGGTATACAGTACTTTGGAATAAACAGGAAGACTATATTGATTACATAAGTTATACATGCTGCACCAATAAATGTTATGGCTCATTTGAGCATGTAAATAGTCAAATGCAAGTAAATTTTGAATAGTAATAAAAAACCTTAACATATATATATGAAACATTTTTAATAATTATGAAATTTATTATAATTTTATATTTATAATTGTTTTAATTTATACAATTATTAAAAAATTGCTATAGTTTTTAATTATTATGTTTCAGACATACAGCGAATTTATACATTGAAAATGCAAAAGTATTTAGAAATTTCTGTATTGAAAATGCTATTATAGATTTATATTTTCATGACACAATAGTAGAAATGGTTTGTATATAACTGATAAAATTTTTATTTCAATATATTCTTAAATGATATGGAATTAATTAGGAAAACGACAGAAAGATAAAATTAGGAACAAATGGTCATAAAATTTGTCAAACCAAAAAGAGCGTAAGTACATGTGTTTTTGTTTCCATTTTTTGCCAATTATTAATATTTTAAACAAGAGGAAATAATTCATGTAGGTATGTTCGACATAATAGTTTAGTATTTAAATTATATTAATAGTTAAGTTTCATACCAAGAAAAATAAATTTTAATGGATAATGCAGTTCAGCTATTAATATTAGAGCTAATTGACAAAATTTAACTTATAGAAAATAATAAATAAATTAGAATTACATTTAACAAGCATCATCAATAAAACAAAAGAAACCATTCCATACTCATTTAAATAATTATGCTAATTTTATGAATTATTTAATTAAATTACCTCTTAAAAGTAAAAAATTTAAAATTTACATTTTCTAATAAAGCTTTTTTCAATATATAAGGAACAGTTATTACAGTTCATTATTATTTTCAAATGTTTGTAATGAATGTTTGAATGATGTTGAAAATGTTAATTTTTCTTTTTACATATGAAATTGGAGGAGTTGAAATGTTTATTTTTAAGTGAATGGCTTTTAAATTTCTGATGAAATGAAAGAAAATTACAATAAAGGAAAATTTTGGTTCACATTAAAATAAAATCTAATTGAGGAAAGTTTCTTTTAACACTTCTTTAATGATTGAAATATGTACGCACTTTTGATGGTATGTACATATACACAAACATGCATGTGAAATCATAATTTTTTGCGAATTTTAAGGTTAATGAAATTATCAGTTGATTGATTGTTTAATATTAGAAAATTTTTGAAAAACATAAAATTAATTAATATGAAAAAATTATGGATTAATTAACATAGACAATATTTACGCAATAAAAGTTTGAAAATTATATATATTCTTGGAAGTTAAGCATGCACATGTATTCTAGAACATGTCATTAGATAAAGCATTTTATTACATTTTTAAAAGAAGAGAACTAAGATTTTCTAATTTGAAAGGCAACAATTAATTTGAAAATCAAATATTTTTGAAATAACAACTTTTTATCAGAAATATAATAATTATATAAATGATTTAAACTACAAAAAATAAAGTAAAAATTACCTATTAGTAGCATATAAATATTGAAATATTTGAAAATCTATCAAATTCGACCATATTATATATAATTACAGATATTTATAAAAATAGCTAGGAATTTGTTTCATTCAGAGGTGTATTAAATAGTATGAACACACAAGTACATCATATACATATGTGATTGCATTAGCAAATTACAGTGCTAAGAAATATTTTAAAATTTAAAAATAATTTACATGATTTAGAAAGCAGTTTCCTATTTGGCTTAGATGTGGAGCATCATTATCTAAACAACTCTCTAATTGCTTCAGAAATTCACTTTGAAAGGCATATATTTCTTTTATATTACCAAATACAGTCTCTATTCTCTCTTTGCTAAACATGTCTGGTCGTCGTTGGACTTGTTTTAAATAGCCCTAAAAAGAACAATATACAATTTAAAAATTTATATTATGAATTAAAAAATTCTTGAAAAAATGTATTTTATTGTGTCACAAAGAAGTGTTACCAATAGCTCTTTCAGATATCTTTTAATGATTACTATTCATAAATATTTTGAGTGATATGAAAATTCTCAAAATTCCAATAAAAAATTCAATCAAGGAACAAGAATAAATTGTTTTACTATTTCTAAAAAAAATTCAAACTAAGCAGATAATATTACAGATTTTCATTTCATGATACCCAATATATTCTCAAAAGGTAACTCAGGGACCAAAATAAAAGTTTTAATTTGCAGAAGCTATGAAAAAAGAATTATTTGTTGGAACAACACAGATTCTAAAGCAACAGAATTTTGTTGAATGAAAAGATTGTTTGACTTTAATTCCTAGAACATAATTCTGATTTTTATATCACAGTATTGTGATCCTTTTGTGAAGCTTTTTAACAATTGTTTACAAATACCTTATGGAAAGTTCAAATTCTGTTAATTTTCTTCAGTATGTTCAAGAAAAGCATTACTGAATTTTAATTTTTTTCTCGCATAAATTATATTGTTCCCTAAATGTTCAGTTGAATATATTACATCATAAACACTTTCAAACTGCTGGCCATCCAAAATGTAACACCAAGACCAGAATCATAATAGGAAAAAATATTTGTAGATACAAAGATGAAATGAATGAAAATACAGCCATTTGAGAATTAAGGATGATGATAAAACTAGTGATTGATTTAGCAACTACTGTTAGTTATACATGTAAGCACACATTTTAGCATAGAATCAGAGGCTTTGGGTGCATCTTTGAGGTATAGTTATCAATGCAGCTTCCACACATTACCAAAATTGATCAAGAATATCTGTGGGTGGTGCAACTCAGACCAGTTGTACCAGCAAGTATGCACCAAACGTTTTCTATAGGTGAGAACATGTAGGCAATGAAAGCAATTTAATCATATAGGTAATAGGGAAACCTTGAAAGTCAGGCATGGTTACACACTAACATTTTGGATTATGGCTGATACTAGGCTAAAGGTATAGGGAAGTACATGGGTTCCAGGTCCACAAGTATGTAGGGATGACTTTTCAGTGACAGGAAATCAATATCAGAGATGAATAACAGCAATTTAACACAATGTCTCTTATTCTGGTGCCTCCAAATTTGAATCTGACCATCAGGGAATTGTAGGCAGAAAAGAGATTCTTCAATAAAGACAATGTGGTTTTATTCTGCCATCAACATCCATGGTTCATCGCACCACTGGTGATGTAAATGTTTACTAATTTCTCAAATGGATAACCTGCAATCTTTATAGGCTGATATTCTCTGCTATTTATTCTATATCAAACTCAGAAACTAGGTCAAAAGATGCTTAATGTTTACTACAAAGCATAATTAAACTTAGAGACAAAAACCTATGAAAAAAAATTGTATTTCAAACCAGCAGTATCTCTTTACTTGTGATGTGCTGCAATGTTAATGAATTGTATAATCTTAACTCGGCGAAAATGCATGACGTAAATTTCACACAATTTGCATGACTCTTTTAGAGTATTTTGGTCAGACAGCAGTGTAATAACAAAAAGTTTGAGACATAACTAACCATAATTATCATATAAAGAGACAAAATACAATTTAACATCAGGATAGGAAATCTTATAAAATTAAAATTATAAGCATTTTATAACTATAACATTTAATCCCAAATTATGTACCAAAAATCAAAGATGAAACAGGTAAATAGCATATTTTCCTTACATAATTCACGGATTATGTGCTAAAAAATTTTGAACTTTGTTCTGCGTATTATTTATTGTCAAATAACAGTGGCATAGGCCGTTAGGCCACTAAACTCTTGGCTTGTCAATAGCACTGAAACATATAAGAAAAATTTGTCTGTGCTTCAGATTTTTCCAAATGTTTCGCTGTCAATGGCAGCCCACTATTACATAAAACAGACAATGGCAAATCAGCTAATCGAATGCGAAATAAATTATTCTGCAGACAGTTATGTCCATCAATAGTCTAAAAGAGGCAACCGCAATGGTTTGCGGGTGGTCAGGAACGAAAGCTAGGTTTGTTGAGAGAACACTCCAAGGCCTTATGTGCTAAATAATTATCTACTCATAAGCCAGAGTAGCAAAATCTCTAAAAGTCTTTTGATATGTTAGCGATGTCAGAAGCTTACTAGAATGTAGGGCTGCCCTCGTTTTTGGCTTTTGGAGAATTGTACTGTAGCCCCCTTTTCCACAAGCATATCAGCCATCTGATTCCCATAAACACTGCAGTGTAAAGGTATCCTTTAAAAAGATATCTTTGTGGGAAAGTTCTTTTATCACTCCCAGACACTATTGAGCACATATGTTCTTACACTCTTAGTAAGAGGAGATGGCCTGTATTTCTGAAGTCTTGTGTGTATTATATGTCGACGCCCATAATATGATAAAAAAAAATACAATTTCCATCAGAAAAGCTTATAATGAAGAAATGCAGTTTATGTTTTACAAGAAAAAAAATTTTTATAAATTAGAATTAATAAAATTAATTTGTTTCTTTATTAATATAAAATCTGTAGGCCCAGTAAGAAAATACTTTATTTTAATGTTTAATATTATTGGCTAAAAATAGTGCAGCATTCAAGGATAATCTTGTAATCCTTAATGCTGATCTTAAATTTTCATAATGTCATTAATAAAACTTTAACAGAAAAAATAGTAAATGTGTTTTGTTGCTTGTAGTCAACTTATTAAAAAAATAAAAAAGTAGATTTTTTCAATTTGCACATTGGTGCCTGGTATTCAGATTTATTATGATTTGGAAACTAAATGTTTAGGCATGTTCAAAATTAGATATAGTCCCTTTAATTAGGATACATAAGACAAGAATTTTGGAAAGGTCAGCTTTTGACAACTAATTGTGATTTTGATAAATCATGGGATTTGAAGGATTATAAGTGAACAATAAAAATATTTTAGCATCACGTAATGCATACTTTAGTTAAGTGAAAATAAACTAAATATATAATATAAACTGGTTGATTCTGAAAGTATTTGTGATAAGCATTCTAATCAATATTTTTCTTCAATTAAAGCAAATTTCGAAATAATGTCATTAAAAATATATCAATTAAAAAAGATTTGAAAAATTAAGAAAAACTGTTATGTTTTATGTGGTTTATATGGAATTTTAACGGAAAAAAAAAACAATGCTAAGGAGGGCAAATACTTTATTAATGCTGTTTCAAATAAAGTTACCTTATTCAACAAATTTTATTTTAAAACGGAGTTTAAAGAAATAAATTGAAGGTAATTTGAATCATAAAATATACTTTAATAATATCCTTATTTAGAAACACCATTATCAAAGGTTTAGTTTTGCCTTTACTAAATAAACATTTGCTGAAAATAGACAAAATGTGAGGGAAATATTTTTTATAAATAAAATAAAGCTGCAAAATTACCCTTGATACAAATAATTTCTTTTTTCAATCGATAGGATTCTTCATGAATAATATTTTCAGTTACATTGATTTTAAAATATAAAACCTCGATCATATTATAATTATTCTCTACAAAAATCATCCAAATAGTTTCAGAAAACAAAAAACTTTTAAAATATAAACTTTGACATAGATCATAAATTGTGGATTTAAGAGTTAATTACAATATTTTCTTTCAGAAATTCTAACAATGGATAAATGTAAAAGCTAGGCAAAATAAATAAATCAGGAAATGTGAACATTTGCTTACTTCAACAACATCTTTTAAATGCTTAACATAATCTCGTTCAGTGGCAACGATTTCTTGAACTATATTTGCACGAACTTGTTCCCAGCTAAGATTATTCATGCTAACTTTACTTGGAGAATAGGGAATTTCTTCAGCTGCTTGTCCATTAAAGTGAAGAGCTGGACCTCTATGACTAACATATAACTGATAGAAACAAATTTTTAAGTTAGTAAAAGTATTTTATAAAAGATTAAAATATAAATTAGAAATAGTGAATTGATAACTTGAAAGAGATTTATATTAATATTGCTTTATAGTTAAAAGTTCATATGGTAAATGTGTGATTAAATGCCATAGAACAATCTTCTTGTGTTCACTTTTGATAACTAACAATATAAACAAATTACAATTATACACCTTTCAATGAAACTTTCAGCATAAAAACTATTAAATTTAGTTTTAGCTTTAATTACTACAGAGTGATTGATTATTTGAAATTAACTAAGTAGAAAAATGTTCATGATAAAGATAAATGTTTTTTATATAATAAACTAAATTTTGATTTATTAAATTATTTTTAAATTTATATCTAACAGTGGAATAGAATGCCTCAAATTTGTATGTAGTAGAAATTTATCTTGCATATATAATTTAAGAACTCAATATAATCAATAATAGAAAATTAGAATGTTTAAACTTAAATTCCCTTCAAGTATATATATCTTAGTCCAAAGACAAATGAAAAACTTTTTTATTCCTTGATAGGTATGTTACTTTGATAAATTCAACAACCATATCATCTGTAGACAATTTGTTATAAATATACATGTATATATTTTACTGTATGATGAACATATATATATATATATATATATATATATATATATATATATATATCTTAGTTTGACTGAGCTGTCAAACAAAATACCTTTTTTAATAATATAAAATCTTTCAAACAACTTAATTCATTACAAGATGCAAAAATAAATGAATCCTGAAATAAAATTTTAAATTCAATGAAATTTATGATAAATTTACATAAAAAAAAATAAATGGAAGATGAAATTTGTTCTATATTTATTTTAGTAACAGATATACGTATTTCCATTTACTTCTCTAATTACCTTGCCAAAATGAATTAAAATTATTTTATAAATTAAAAAAAAATTTTTTTAATGTCAAGTTTACTAATTAAAATAGTACTTAAAATAGTCAACAATTAAGTAACCACTTTTTCAACTAAATAGCACTCACATTGTGATTGCTAGACATTCTTGCCAAATGATTAATCAGTAAGTCTATTAATATACATGGCAGTATTATTGTCATACTGATTTACAGATAAAGCTATCGCAAAATTCAAAGAGAATTTAATTTCAAGAGTTAAAAACCCATTATATTTTCAAGAAAAAGAAACCTGTTAACAGTACTAGATTGTAAATCTATTTATTTTATCTTAGAAAATTTTGCAAATTACACATAATTTTGAATTATTTCATTTAAGCATTTTATTAGTATTTTAAAGAAAAATCTTTAATACAAACTGTTTCTTTCATTTTAATTTCATGAAAATTAAGTAAAATATTAGATTTTGCAGATATACTATTGCAAAATTATTCAAAAGTTGAAAAAATATTCAAATTACTCGGACAAAAGCAGATGGAAACCATCCTCCTTGACCATCCTTTATACCCCACCACCAGTCTTGATCACTAGTGTCTGTAACTTCTATAATATCACCAGCTTGAAAAGGCAGTTCTTCTGAATCTAGTGTTTCATGATCCCACAATGCTTCAGCATACATTGCACTTTCACCTGACAACTATAAAAAATCCAAATTAAAAAATGTTTAAAAATTTGAAACAAATAGAATGAATAGGAATCTTTACTTTCATTCGACTTTTTTTTTTTTTTTTAAGAAAAATGGAATATAATAATCATAAATATATTGAATAAATAATCGTTTACTTTTTGACAAGAGACATTTCCAATTTTGAATTGAATTCAGAAGAATGTAACCCATAGTTCACTACTGAAACAAAATATTACAGTTTGTTTTTCACACAATTACTATTTTTTGTATACGAGGACTAATTAAACTGGGACATATATCTTAAAGTAAATTTCAAATCCATTATCAACATCCATGCCCAAAGGGAGACTCAAACGCATGAACTGAAGGCCAGAATACTAAACACTTGGCTGATAGCTAAGTGATTAAATAATTAAAAAATATAAAGTTTATTGCATATTCATCTAAAATACATATTATATAGAAATAATGAAATCTTAGCATAAAGGTTTGAAGCTCTATAACCTCTGTTTACCATTATATTCTATAACAAATTACCCAGTTGCATTTAGAGTGAAGAATTCATTAAAGCAAAAGTACATTTTAGAACACAAATCATTATTTATGTTTGATTGAGTCCCTAATTACAATGAAAAAATTGTTTACAAAGTATAATTTGAACATTTTTTCTGTTAAAATTAATATAGCACACTTATTAATCAAAATTTAACTTTATTAGATTTTTTTAATAAGTACATAAATAAAATAAATTTAAATATTCTTAATATGTGAATATGACATGGCCAAAATTTAAACAAATAAGCAAAACAACCCATTTAAGGCTCAAAACATACTTCCCAACAGGTATTTGAACGACGAGTAGGACTGCAGCAATAGCTATGATAAATATCACTTTCAGAAGAAGCCTCATCATCTGATGATAAGTTTCCCTTATGAAAAGTTTCATGATCAGCAGACCCTTAAAAAAAAATAAATAAATAAAAAAAGAAAACAGTATAGCAAATACAATTATAGCAATGTAATGCAAGGTTAGAATGCCTCATTTACCAAAATAATGCAATTTTTTAAACTGTAGAAATGTTATAACTTAAATATAAGGTAGAGAAAATTATAAAAAATGTATTTTCTTTATTCTACTTGTCAATTTTATTACATTTTTACTTTTAAATTATAATTAAAATAGGATGGAATAATAGATAACATTTTTAGATGTTATAAACAGCAAAATTCCTCAAAATACAAAACTTTTAACAAAAATTAAGTTTATATTATTAATTATAATCTGCATAGTAAAACAGAAAAACAAAACAAACTATATAAAAATACTATTTTGTCAAATAAAAAATGCATAGATTGTTTCTCCACCAATTGGTCTGCAAACCCTCAAGATTTCAATAGGATTTTAAATCTGATTACAGGAGAATTGTATGCTTTAACAAATATACAATACATAATTTAATAATAGTTAATAATTTTTAATACTGCAATCACGATTAAAAATATAAAAGTATTTTCAACATTGCATTAACGAAAATTTCAAAATTCGATGCATAACAACTGAACACAATCTTCAGTTCTAACCAATGCAATAAACAATATTTATTTATAGAAAATTTGAAAACAATATTAAAAGCTTTCCCCAAGGAAAATAATTTACAAGGTGTTTACTTCACCAGTGAATGTTCACACTATTGTTTCTTAAATAGGATTATTGGAGTTTATGGGATAAGGGGGAAAAATCGGGGGGATCCCAATAGTATTATCATTTCTGGAGCATATATTCATACAAAAGAATAATTGATATATTTGTAAATTATCCTATAGGAATATCAATTTTTAAAAATTTACCAATAAAAATATCATCTATAGTTTCAACTTTAATCTTATTTAAGCACAAATAACATCATATATACATAAATAAGCTTTAGGAAGTTATTAATTTAACATTCATTAGGTGATATTTGTATTCCTTTGCATAGAAAAAATATGCACAAAATCATGTTTTTATTAAAAATTTACAAATTAATTACTTTACATTATTACACTTCTATTTTATGTGGTATGCAAAATCATTAGTTTCAGGAGGTTAAAGGCAAAATATTATGAAATATAAATATATATATATACTGGAATATAGTGAATATATTTAAGCAGGGTAAAACTACTAATTACCATGAGCCGATTCTTTAAGGCTATGTATAGATCCTGACATTTCTAATTCCACAGGTTGACTAATTGAACGCCGAAGGCGATATCTACCTTTGTGGCGACACATTAATATGCGAGAATGTACTCTACACAGTTTTACAGGATTAGATCGCCATATCTGGAATGTATAAAATAAGAGTGATTCTAAACCGCTGTGAAAACAAAAATCTCTTACTTGCTATCAACAAAAACAATTACTCAAATACCTGATCAAGACTAGTAACTGTTTTTTGATGATCTTCTGAATAGGCAGTATCAGAAAGAGTTTTTGTGATCTCATGTTTGGGATCCTATACAAACAATAAAATATGACTTTTCTAAATAACAAGCAAAAATACAACTTTTGAATAATATATACAAGTTCAATTTTAACAGTTTGAAGTAATTAAGTTTCTACACTTACCATTAAAATGATATTAAATAATTTAAAGATTGCATGTAGATATTTTGTATAAATAAATAACCCGGTACAGCAGTACAGAGCATGAAATGCAGTTCCGAAAATAAAAGTGATATACTTTAAAAAATATATTTTCCCATTTATCTGATGTAAGAAAACGATTTTTTCACTGTTGTTTTCATCAAAAGAGACCTCAAACTTTTTAGCCTTTTACTTGTTTATTTTGCACAGGGTTTCACAACACCATTTTCTCTTTGATGTTCGGAAGTTCTCTCACATTTTCATTTATTGTGTTCTCAGTCATTTAATAATCTGATACTTTTTACATAAAAACTATCAAGTACACATTCCAAAAGTTGTAACATAAAATTTCAAATAGCTTTTTTCTTTATTTTTCTAGGTCAAAATTTATAGATGAGAAAGTAATCTTCATTCAAGTCATCAAGCAAATGTGTTTGACTTTCTTCAGTATGCTATTTTTATTTATAAAGCTTGCATGCCGAAATACCTTAGACATTGTTTTTATTTTGTATTATCATTTCAAGTATAATTTCATAAAACGATTTCAAGTCATCACATTTCTTTCAAAGAAACTTTCGTATTTGTTCTAGAAGTTATTGATTATATGAAGATGCATGTTCTGTATACTCTGGTAATTACAGTAAAATAACGCGTGTAAATTCCACACAAATTTCAACATCAGCTGAGCACTCAGTCATGCACAATTTGGAAGATTTATAATTTTCCAATAAAAACGTTACTCCACTTTTCTTAATCATAAAATAAAATTGTAAAATAAATCAGGTGATAAAATAAAAGCAAACAAAAAGTTTAAAAAAAAGTTTGCAAAAGAGATTAAATTATTGTTTATGGGACCATGTGCAGAACCTGAACCTTATTTTGTAAAAGGGTGAGTATTTGTAAACTAGAGAGGTTTGTAAAAACAAATATCTTATATATTTTAATATTATACCCTATCCAAAACTTCGGCCGGCTGAGCCTGTTTATTGAGGTACCTGGGTTTAAAGGACCCTCTTCCTCTTCTGGAGCTTGGTAAGAAGAGGCGAACTATAGCTGTAGTAAACTGACATATTATTGGTTAAAAAAAGGATGTGGCTAACAAAATTTTACTATAAGTGAATAAATGTAAAGAGAAAAATGAAAAGGTTCAATTAATTAATTTTATTTACTATTATTTTAAGATTCTATTGAGTTAAAAATTAAGTACATAAAGTTAGGTATTTAATAAATTACATAGTAGTTACTTTTTAAACTTATTTCATACTTTCAAGCTTCAAATTGTTATAATTTAACAATTTGAAGCTTGAAAGTGTGAGATAAGCTTAAAAAGGTTATCATAAGGAGATTCAATTGTTTTCAGCTCTGCGAGAAGCTTTCAAATAGGAATTTCTTTGAAGATAGCTTTAATTTTAGACATTAAAGATAAGAAATCGCGGAAATCACTTCCCAAAGGAAGATCTTCTGAAGTGGGTTTTAATTCACAAGTAGAAGTGGGGGAGGTAAGGTAGCTTGAGCATATGACACTTCTGGACGAATTGCATTTGCAAGACCTGTTTTATTTGGAATTTTTTTTAGAGAGCTTTTGGGTTTTGGGAATGGATTCCATCCCCTGTAGTTTGCTGGATGAGATCCAGAACAATTGCAAATCTTGGGTTGATCGATTTTGTCTACTTGGCATTCTTGTGGATTATGAGAGCCTACACACTTTACACAATGAGGCACCATGTGGTACATTTCAGAAATATGGTTAAATCTCAGGCAGTTGTAGCACTGCATTGCCAATTTGGGTCCTTTGCAGTGCTCAATTAAAATGTCAGAGATGCAACATAATTTTCTGAGTTTGTACATCGTGGCACATCTGTTTCCCAGTCTTTGGGTGCTTCATTCTGGTTACACCCTATCCTTAAAACATTAAGCATGAAATTGAAAAATTAGAGTAACAGTTAAGGAATCAATGCTTCTATTTTTATTTATAATGTCACTAAACACCTTCAATTAATATATTGTAAATTTTGTTTCCAGAACTATTTATATAATAACATACAAATAAATGTCAATAACTTTTTTGAAAAAGTAAATGAGCATCTTTTTAATTTATAAAAACCAATGTAACATAAAATACCAATTTTTTACTTTCATGAGATCAGATGACACATTTGTATATAGTTTATTCTATCAATTAGCTTTAACCATTATATTTGTAATTTGAATAAAAAGCTAAGAAAACTTATATTTAAAATTAAGAAAATTTTTCATGTAACAACTTTTTAAATACATTTGAAAAAGATCATTAAATGCAAATGTTAACTCGTTTTAAACTAATTTACGCTTCATTTTTTTGAAAAAGTAATTCACAAAGTTTTACATTGCACATCATGTTGTAATTAACTGAATATATCTTGTTATACATTCACTAATAGTCAAGACTCATTACTAATTTAATTTTTCATTTTTGTTAATGTCATCATACTTGGGTTGTTACACTGACATACTCCACTAATAGATAGAAAGTTGTGGAAAAACTTGACAAAGTTTAAAACAATGCAATTAATGTTAGATATTTGTTTATAATTTAGTAATCAGAAAGACAAATCTCCAACTATTTCAATTTTATGATGTGATTTTATATATTCCTTGAGTCCAGTTTTATAAATATTAAACATAGCAACAATAATGTATTTATGCATTATTACCACAGCAACATGATTAATATGTACCAAAACAATTAAATTATTACATTTATTAATTTTTTACTACCAACTTTACTCATTGTTAATATTGACTTTTTCTATGAATTACTTTTCTTAGTTAACACCTTGAACTTCCATGTTTTGAAATACGAAGGTTTTGAAGTCTTATAATTTAATACTTAATCCCACGCAACAAAGTCATTTTAATTTTAACTTATATGTGGAAGAAAATGGGAAATAAAATATGCAAATATTGGAAAAAAATTGTATGCGAAAATTGGAACCTTCATTTGGATTTAATAAAAGTAAGCTCTAATTGTCAAACAAATTGTAAAAACTATCAGTATCTTAAAATATGAAAAGATTAAAATGTGCTAAAGGAAACATGTCTAAAAATGACATTTTGTTTCTGCATACATTCATAATTGGGATTAACAAATCAAAGAAAGACTTATGATATTGAAATTATGTACATACATACAGCAAAAAAGTTCTATAAATATTTAATGATTATCAAAATAAAAAAAAATGCAGTAATAAAAGTGCACAAATTCAAAAATTAAACAACTTAAAGGCAAATTAAAGGTATAGCTTGAAAAAGTAAATTTTTTACAATGAAACTTTAAAATTGTGGATGAAATACTTACAGAGGTTTTAACACCGTTTGGAATTTCAGAAGATAAGGAACCTATTACTGATAGAGGTCGCTGCACAGTTTTTGATTTGGGAGAATAATCTGAGGTGGAAGCAGTTCTTTTCCTCAAAATACTTGCATCACTTCCAGCAAAAGGGGGCTACAAAAATAAATCAGATAAAATATATATAACACAGAATATATTATTTTGGAACAAAATAGGTTCAAAGATCAAACCTTAAAATATGTATATTGACTTATTTAAATGCAAGAATTTTTTAAAACTAAAGAATAAAGCTTTATAATTTTAACAAAATGTAAACTAAACTATGTAAACTAAAAAATGATTATTGTTAGTAAGCTGTAATTAATTAAAAATGTTCTAGAATAAAAAAGGAATCAGAACAAAATTGTTATATCATAATTTATCATTTTAGTTCACATTCATCCAAGATAAAATGTTAATGAAAAAATAATGAAAAGTTAAGATGATACATAAAAATGCAAATGATCTAAATTATCATGGAGACAATTTTTTTTTATTAAGAGTAAAAATGTAAGTACTAAAATATGTAATTTGTAAACATATTTTAAAGGTACCTAAACTTACAAACAGTACTTAATACTAAAAATCTTTTTGTAAATAAAATTAAATGCTGAGTGAAATTCACAGTAACAAATATTCAATAAAAAAAGTAAATAAAGACACACTAAGAGTTATATTCTTTTTTTATTAAAAAATAGAAATTTCTTTTCAACACTTATTCTTATGACACATTAAAAACAGAATAAAATTTACAATTTTAAGGTGTATGCAAATAAATAAAAACTAATGACTACCAGTGTGGCCAACTATAGAATTAAGAAAACGGCAGCTTCCTAGAATACAATTTCCAAAACTCTAACCATTACACCACTTACCATTTTTTGTTCTTTATTTACAACCAATTTATTTGTATCAAATATATTATCGAAACTATCATAAAAAAGACTTCTCCGCCAATCATGCTTTCTTTTTATTTTTCTTCTACTATTAGTAGATAATGATTCCTTCAGATGATTCACAGGACTATTTTTTTTAAGGAAAACTTCTGAAGATCGATTTGTTTCACATTTGACAACAGATTCATTGGGTTTATGATGGTTGTTTTGAGAATTATCACTAGAATTGGTAATGTACGTTTGGAAATTTGAAATAGGTTCATGGTTAGTACTTGAGGAGTCAATTGATTTACTATTGATATTATTAGGAACTCCATCAGCTTTCTTCTTAAATCGGACAGCAAAACTTTTACGGAATCTTTGCAGAAGGCTATCAGTTGGTGAAAGTTGAGGGGTTGATGTATGTAAAGAAACAGTTTTTAACTTTGGACCACTGGAATCTTCTGATGCATCACAAGGTTGATCAATATTGTTCAACAATGGTTGAGAGCTACTATCTACATAGTTTTGCTGAATTAAAGTTGTTTCACCATCCACTCTTGCTTCGATTTCTTCTATGTCATAAAACTGCGATTTTGGACGCATTTTCAATTCTACACTACGTTCACTTCTACGAAAAATTTTATCACATATTTCTGATGCACTTCTTCCCTTGGCATTCCTTTCAGCTCGAGAAGTAGTTTTGTTTCGAAGTCTCAGAACAGACGGAGTTTTGGTTTTGCTCATGAAACTTGAAAGTTTGGTTTGTGACTCAAACGAAGAATTTTCAAACTGTATCGATTCCTCTACCATGTTTTCCTTATTTCTGCTATCTAACTCATTTAAAACAGGGTTGCAACCTAAGCCCATTGTGTTTTTGCATGAAAAAAATTCTTTATCACCATTTAAGCCCCTTTCTTGATAGATGCAATGGTCCAAAACAGGATGTACACTCTTACTTGATTTCTAAAACAAAAACATACATTAGAAAATAAAATATAAGAAAGAAATCTTATTTAAAAAATTGCACAGATTACTAAAACTAATATTCAATTTAAAAATATATAAAAATTTAATAAGAGTATTATAAGTTCAAAAAACATTAAAAAAACTTTTACAACGTTTTGTCAAGAAAACACACTGCCAACTAATTAAAGAGAGGTTTGGTTTTGCCACTCAACAATCATTTTTCGAAACACCTGTGCTAACTTTTCAAGCCGATATCTACAGTTAATCTGGGTAAACCAGGATTAAAAGTTTATAGTGGATTTTAAACCATTTGCCCGAGGTGGGAATTGAACCTACGAATTAAAGTGATAGAGAGGGTGTCTTTAAATATAAAAGTGTAAAATAATGTATACACACACAGAACAATCATAGAATGTTCTGTGTTAAATTTCTGAAATTTAAATTTCCAATGTTAAATTTCTGAAAACTGAAAGGGTACGGTTCAATTTGAAAAATAAAAGTACTTTCAGATGAAAATAACATTAAGATTAAATATGGATGGCCTTTAGCACCAATAGATTTTTGAGTAAAAGACACTATTGCTTCTGTACATGTACCAAAGTGTCCTCGCACATCGACTGAATTGCATCTAAACTGTGTTCAAAGTCTGAAGTTTTAATCAACTAGTGTTTAATAACAATAAATCGAAATATAAAATTAACCATCAAAGTTTACATAAAAAAACAATATTATGCTTAATGGCAATGCAGTAAATGTGTGATTTTAAATTAATTAAATTTGATCAAACTAGAGGAATAAATTCATAAATGAAATTTCATAAATACGTATATTCTACATAGTAAAAGATATAAAATGATTAGAAAAACTTATCAGTAAAATCTTTTTTTATAGTTTTTTACTAATAAAAAATTTACAAATAAGGAAGTTATTTATAAAATCACAAAAAAGAAAAAAATATTTAAGGTAAGAATATAATTTACATAAAAAAAAAAACCTATCCTTATAAAAATTACCATGGAAATGTGAAGACTAGAATACAAGGGAAATATTTAATTTTAGATTTTTTTTTTTAACATTTTTAATTCGGGAAAAATGCGTATTGCTAACTTCGTAATCATGTAATATTTATTATAAAACTTTGTTTTATAAAATAAGTGCATTTTCACAAACATTCAAGCTGTCTAAAAAATTCTTAAAGAGGACTAGTTTCCTTATGAAATTTAAAAGGAAGCAGCAACTCATAATTAAATACAAGTGATATGAAAAAATGCAAAAGAAAGTACTTTTAGCAAAACTTATATTATCATTTTAATCTATACATCTTGCAATTCTAAATAAACAATGACACAGATATGGAAAAAAGAATCTAGAAGCTTTTACAAAACGAAAACTTGGTTAAAAATTAAGACATTTATGAAAAAAGTTTAAAGTTACCAATTTTAATATATGAACGATACCTCATGAAAATTGGGAGTTTGAAAGTGTGAAGTCAACATTATTTTTATTCTAATGACCTTTGTTTCGAAAATACAATGAGGTGGGCGTAAAAAACGAACGTCTATATACGCCGTGTTGGTAACTATCTTTCGAAAATTGATGCTTGTGCCTATGCTTAAATTGTTAGAGGCAATATTTTAATGTAGTTGTGTAATTGATTTTTAATTTTGTGCTTGGAAATGTCTTAATTATATTTTATGCCAACAATAAACGGCAAATAATGAAAAATAAATGTAATAAAGAGATTTATAAATATGGCCGAAAACAAACTACTGAGGCAATGCGTCATCAACTTTAAAATTGTTTTTAAAATAAATGTTTGTTAAGAAATTGCATGATATTTTTCAAAAAAAAAAAAAAAAAAAAAATTATATATATATATATATATATATATATATATATATATGAAATATATTTTTTTTATATATACATTTTACAAATATGCTATAATCAATATCAAACTAAAGTCCATTATTTACATTTTTAAGTATTTATCATTATCTGATTTACTAAAACTCATTAATCACTTGATAATAGCAGAAAACTTAAATTAGTCTCTTATAATATAAAAAAGATCCAACTGCTGAAAAATCTTTCACAATATTAAATTTAATTGTAATAATGATCATTTGCCAATCATTGCAGTTAAAAAAAGTATTTTTTAAGAACTCTTATAAGTTAAAAACTGATAAACCATTTTCGTTTGGAAATTTTCAAATGACAATATTTTATGCTGCACACTTCGATGCAAACGACATATTAAAATTTATATTAACATAAAAGACTTCAAGATTTTATGTACTTCGATGCAAACGATACTCCAAACTCAACATGACGAAAAATAGTTTCTAGATTTTAACGTAGGCGATTTCTTCGCAGCCTGTAATATCAAAAGTTTCATTTAAATCAGCATAAAAATTGAATAAATTTCCGATGAAGAAATAGCCAAATGCAGTGAAAAGGTCTAGGTGAACCAGTTGGAAAGAACATAATACTGATAAGTAAAATTTATTTAGGAAAATTCTCATTGAAAAGTTATTATATCAAGAAACTTGTCAATCCTATGCAGTAAAAATATCGGTCAAGGCAGGAAGGACAATTTAGAACTCGTCAAATACCAGACGACTTTGACAATGACAAAACTAGAGTTCTCAAGCGCGCGTTTTCATATAAAATGAACATCGCTTTCAGTTCAGCAAAATTTATTACAAAAATCACTTTTGTTTCTAGTTAGAAAATTGCTTAATAAATAAATTAAATGTTTCCACTAAAATATTCACATTTACTCTAAAATTTAGAGTTTTTAAAAATTTTTAATTGGCTTACTCACAGATCAGTATGTCGTAGTAAAAGAACGGTGGTTTAATGCTACAATCATATGTTATTCCGAAAAATTAACAAATGTTCAAGATTTATAGATTTCGAAATATTCGCCGCGAGATTTAAATTTACATCTATAATATTAGTGATTTCTGATACTTATCGGTATACTTATCAGTAGAAAATATTAAGTAATGAGACCAGTAAGAGGCGGAAGTTAAATAATCGATTAAATTGTTATTAAATATTTAACGAAAAGTACAAATAAAGTGCTTTCAAAATATTGAAAAATCATGTAAATTAATAAGTTATCTCTATTATATAAAAGATAACAATTATCACATTTCCTGAAGTTTTAGAAAGGATATTCTTATCTACGAAAAAAAAATTTTTTTAATGCAATTTTATTCAGATACACTACTATTATATAAAACATGCTTGTCAACCTTTTCAAATTAAAATTTAAAAAATTCAAAACATAGAACGTGTAATTTTTAGAAGCATAAATAAAATCTATTTAATATATCTAAATTTGTACAAAACTTTATCAGCAATGAAACGACTCAAACGAGAATAAAATTAGTTTACATTAATAAATCGGCAGCAGCATGTAAAGACTTGAAAATACCTGATCATAGAAATATTTTCTTGCTATTTTACAAGTGAAGCACCTTTAAGGATTTTTGTGGACATAGAAGCCGAAATAGTTCTTGATTGTTATAAATATTCGTTTACTTTCGGCATAACTGTCAGGTAGTGAAGAGGGCACACAAGAGTTCAGAAATTTGGCTTAATAATTTATCACCATTCGTTTCATATAACTAATCAAGGCCTTATTTGTTTTCTCCATACATACTGTTTGATAAATCCTCAAATTGGAGAGATTAAAACTATTTTGTGAATCATTTTGTCAACGTTTCCCTTTTTATTAAATCGTAAAAAGAGAAAGGAAATCTGTCAAACAAATACAAAAAAAAAAAAAAAAAAAAAAAAAAAGTTCTACTTTTTTTTCAATTTTTTATTTTTACATTAGGGCTACATCATATGAAAGAAATTTAGTACAGATAGTGGTAGAAAGTGAAAATGAAGTCGAAAATTTTTCAAAGATAAATGACTATACTTTTCTATGGGAAAAATGGTAAGCAATCGAATACGCGTAAAATCGAAAGACTAATTTTCGCTAAAATTAAGAAAAATTCGCAAAAGAAAGTAAGCTACAGTATGCTAGAAGTAACGAAAAAAAACAGTAGAAATGTTTCGAAAATAGTTGAAGAGGGATGATGTCATGGTTGAAAAATCTACAATTGACGATACAAAGGAAAACGTCCGATTGTAATTGGAAATAATTTCATTTCACGAGAAAGGGTATCATTCAGTTTCAGAGAAGCGATATCCGGTGCAGATGGAGGAAGAAGAAAAAAACGATTTTGGACAAGAAAACTAAGAAAATGATTACACAGGCAATGAATAAAATTAATTAGATTTGGGAAAAGCTTTTAAAATAATTTTTCTTTTGAAAATAAACTAAGAGTCAAAGAAAAAATTTTTACGTAAAAATTACTTTATCTTTTGCATGGATAAATATTATAAGTTGGATTATAATAGAAAAATATTTGGATTTTAAAAATTAATCTTAACAATTTTTAAGGAAAAATTTTTTTCTTACTTTTGAAAGTTAACTAAAAAGAAAAAAAAATTGCATATCTTATTGAAGCCAAAACTCGTATTCAAAAGTTGTAATAAAAAAAGAAGAAAAAATATCGTACAATTTTCAAGTACTAAAACCATTAAGTAATACACACACTTACCGCCAAAACTCTGCATAAAGCAATTAATGATGCTTAGCGTTAATGTAGCGATTCGTAAGTGAATATTTTCTTATTAAATAAGAGCATTTTAGACTGATACAATACAATAACCGCAGAACAGGCATAAAAACTTATTCAACTGATGCCAAATAGATTGAGAGAATTTTTTTTTTTTTAAATAAAAAAGGACTATCCAATCAAGTATTAAATTTTCGAAAACTAGGATTAATTTGAAGATTTTTGTAAGTGTACGATGACTTTTGGTGTGCATGTGATATTTCTGTTTTTTAATTTATGTATATTTTTTATATTGTTGATTTCAAATGACTGTAACTAACTATTAATAAAATGGGTTTTATTTCAGGTATCGAAAATGCCCTTATTTAATAAGAAAAAATTCCCTTACGAATCGCTACATTAACACCAAGCATTAATCGCTTATACTCAGTCTTTCGGCAGTTAGTGTTAATAATTCGACTAGATTAAATTATATTTCGAACCATAATAAATGTCTAAGATGGGAATCGAGTAGTTTAAATAAAGGCGAAAGCACACTAACTTTCAGCTCCCATTTCGATAGACAATTTGTAAAGATTCATACGAATAGTCTTAAATGTTAAGAAAATAATTTTAAATGATTAAAACAGAAAGGAATGTTTTTACATAATATTTTAAACTTGAAAATATATAATTCGTACGTTTTAAGTGGAAAATAGCTATGGAAAATAGGAATAGCAATATTATTATATTACAATAGAATAATATTTTTGGAAAATAGCTATAGCAATTGCTTTGGAACATATTATCTGCTACAATTTAAAGAAGATCAATGCTATTATTTTAAATCAATTTACTATTTTTAAATTAGGTTTTATAGTTTGTAAGAATAAATTATAAAAAATTTAAAAATAGTAGGAAACATAAGTGGGAAAAACTCGTTTTGAGTATTTAAAAACAACATGAATATTATTTTTTGTAAAATTTATAATTAAATACACCGTTCAGCGTATCACCGAATTTTCTTTATTGTCGTTATGCTCACCCCTCACGAAACACCACAAAAGTAAGCAAAACGGAATCAAGAAATTGGAGCTGCGAAATTGGATTTTGGAAAACTTACTTTTAGAGAAATGGAAAAGCTATTTTTAATTTCAGTTTTGAAAAGTCCATACAAATTAGAAAATAAGGGAATGCAAACAACGGTAAAGCAAGGTGGTAATGGGTTTCAGTGTTAAAGCTGCAAGTGAACATGTTTTTATTTATGTCCTTACAGGAAATCTGCCAAAAATACATAAAAATCTAAATATACGTGTGTGTGAATTCCAATAAATCTATTAACTCAGTGAATGTGAGAAAAAAATAAGAAACAAGAATTTCCAATGTCAACATAAGAGAATTATCTTATGGAAGTTTTTTGATATTAGCCTATAGTCTGTATAGTACGTGTTAAAAGATAAGTGTATATATATATTTGCTAATGGTATCTAGATATTCTAATACTAAACTGTTATTTAATCTCTTTCTCCTTTTAAAGTTGATTTAAAAAAATACTCAATAAGGAAATGATTTGTATTTTAATTAGGTTAAAATGTATGCAAGGAATTAAAAGATTGAGCATAAAAAAAACTAAACTTCAGCTGAAGAGATGTTTAGTTATATAACTACAAAATAATACAATTTTCCTTATTTGTATCAGTACATGATGAAAAAGATTTTTCTAACAACGGATAGAGATATATCGTTATCAAATTGATAGTGCAGATAACTAAAATTGTATGTGTGTGTGTAAACTAACTTTATTCTTTTGAAAGTAATGAAAATTCGTAACTTATCATCGCGAGTTTAGAATACACATTTTGAGGAAAGGAATATTAAAAACATTTAGATATTTTCGCTGTTAGTAATACCTTTTCGATCACTAGAGAAAGATCAAGCCCTTTGATTCAGATTCTTGTTGCAATTTTCAATTGATCATATGAGCCAGAGGGCTATATTTTAAATGCTAATAAATTACTATAAATAGTATCGTTCACAATTGCTTTTGATTTCAAACGCAAAATGAAGCAAACATGATCTATAACATTAATTGAGATAATGAAAAATTATAGTTAAAGTAGGAGAATGGGTTTGGTGCATATGTCACACTATGGTCATTTTTAGGATGTTAAGGTTAATTAGATCGGAATCAATAATTTCAAATAGATTCCAAATCAATGCAAGCATCCAGTCCTAGGTGAGAATCGAATTCACGATCTAATAAATTGAATGTCAGAAGGCTACTCTCCCACACACTTTGGAGTGCAGTAGAAAGTCCTGGTTCAATCCCAATCATTGTTGAACAATAGTGGATGAGTGTTGCTTTACACTGCTTTCTGCACGCACGTCTGTCGAGTAGGGCAGAGATGGTAGCCAGATGGTTCAACAGTTTGTGGGTTCATTCCACCTTAGGCTTGTATGTTTGCAATAGCTCTGAGTCCACTTTAAACAGTGGGTGCCGATCCAATTATTTCTCGTGTGCAAAAAATGATTGTGGAGCGTCAAAGAAACCAGTCGAGTAGGAGCTTGGAAGTTTTCAGAGTTTCTCCCATTGCTTCATGGGACACGTGAATACATCCCACGATCTATAAAAATTCATTTTTGAAGATAATACAAGGATGATGTGTATCTTATCGATTGTTTTCAACAGCTAGATAATATGCTGAGCAATGTCAAAAACATACCTGTCAAAATGAACAATTAATGATCATAATCAAGTGTTGCTAAAAAAAAAAAATAAAAAACCAAGTTTCGCATACAGTATGATGAAATCTTTTTACCTCTAACTCATTTTTATTCAAATGAATGAAGTTTACAGAACCCTTCTATTCTATGTACATTTGTAAATCGTTCCTATAGAATTTAATCAGAGTACACATTGCCATATTTTTCAACTAAATGAATTAATAAGAAAAACATAAAATGAAAGAAAGGTTGTTAAAACATTCTATAAAATCAAAGACAAATGAATTTTAATGCTGAAAAGATTATAGCGAGTAACAAAATCATACATTAAATTGGGGAGTACAAAATTATAAGAGTTGTATTATCAATGAAAAAACATTTCTATAATTATTGTCTAAAATTTAAAGTCATTTAGACAAATGATAATTAAATTTTTTTAACTCGTTTTGATCGGCAGTTGAAGGATCGAGCACATTCCATAGGTCTTACGTCTTTCAAAAACAGACAAAATTTTAAATACGCCAGTTTATAACTTCGACAGTAAGTAAACTGAGAGACAGCGAGTCATAAAAATATATTAAGGGTTTAATATATAAATTCTTGTTAGGATTAAAGTTAGAAGAGAGGAAGCTATTGACAATAAAATATTATTAAATAATCTATTTCTTCAAAAGTTCAACAATTGGTCTTTCAAATGATTCCGCATTCTCTTTCACAGCACGTTTTCATATTCTAAGAACTTAGACTCTAATATTTATATGACAACAAAAATATTAAAAAAAAAAAAAAATTAAATTGCAAGATAGGTGACCTTGATAAGACTTAAGCCCTTCGATAAAGAATAAATTATTCAATAAAGACTAAGAAAAAGAATAAATTATTATTAAACAAGAAACGTAGTGTTATGACAATTGAATTATTCAGCTTTCCTGAGGTAAGTCACGTCCTCCACACTCATAGATCCAAAAATATAGAACAAGGGAAAACGAAGCGAATTTTGAGGTTAATTTTAATCGAAGTTTTGAATTAAATAAACAAGCCAAAATAAATGGCTATTTTCTTGGTTACATATGTTTTACCGATTAGGATGAATTGATAAGGTAAAAATGTAACGATGAAAGTATAAAGTCGTAGCAGCTAAGGACGTTTATGTAATATTTAGAGATTGCAAATTTTAATGAATACATTTAAAAAGGCATTTGAAGACATTTGGGACTATGGTTAAAATACCATAAATCTGGCACGCCAAATTCATTCGATTACTTTTGGTAAACACACGATTTTTTTTAAACGAAAAGAGCACAAATATAACACTATTTACTATCAAATTTCACAGATATTTTCGTTTAGCTGATTTGGTTTGTCATTCTACAATTGCTTATTTCATATGAAGGTTAATTTGACCAGGACCTACAGTTAAAATGGATTATGAACCACTTAAATAACAATGCTTGAAATTTGAATTGAATCTATATGCTATGGAACACACACACATAGTTCTAATTGTTCAGCTAATCGCTATCTTCACTGAGTAATTGTGGAACATTTTTACTCCAAGTAATCCATTTTCATTTCTTCTGATTAAATATGGCTTGCATTAAAAATAGCCAAATATATTTCTGAAAATATAAAATCTTCAGAGCAATAGTAGTCAAAATTCATTAAATGAAAGAAGCAGAATTAAAACTAAAATAGCTTATTTTTCCTGATGTAGCCTGCCTGGAAGAATCGAGAGCTACAAGCCGAGCGTTTTTCGGTTCAACAGTATGTGGTTCGGAATCCACTTTAAACTGTAGGTCCGGTCTAATTAGCCCTCGTGTGCAAAAATTGACCGCTGACCGACAACCAAAACCAGTCTACAACTAAAATGACTACTAAAATATTATAACAAAATGGAAGTTCGTTTCGAGTATGAACCAGTGATTTTCTAAAGATATCCATGAAACTATAGAAATTACATTTAAACGCTTTTATTACAAGATGAAAATATAAGAATTTTCTCCAATAAACAAGAAAACTAAGAATTTAGAACATACAAAATTAATCTGGCATACGAAACTAAAATTTGAAATTTCAGCATGTGATATAACTTCACACGAGTTGCACGTTAAAAAAACTCACAGAAAAATAATTATTAATAATTTTCGCTTTTTGATTTTGATACTTCACACAATTTGAAATATCCAAATGGGAAATATGTTGTTCAGAAATAAAAACAATAGATAATTTCAGAAAGATAAAAGCATATGCATGTCATATTTCAAGAAAAAAAAATATATATTAAAGGAAACTATAGGAATTTTTAAGCAGTAATAATCAACCTTTCAAGTTGTTTATAAGTATTATATTTATAAATAAATTGTTAATATATATAACCTTATTATATGCTTTGTAATGGCATCGAAAAATTCTTTCATATGATATTATTTTAAGTAAATCTATATCTGCAATCAAATGAATGCTTCTAATGATAAATTACAAAATGATGATTTCATTTTTAAACGAGGGAGATTTTTTAAACTAATTCATAAATGTTACAATGCATTGTTATTAATTGCATATTTTTGTGAAAAGAGTTTAGTAAACATCAAATTAAGCAACAGCATTAATTCAATTTTTTTAAAAAAATTGACATATTCACTGCATTATTATTTTTAAAACTGGACTTGCAAATTGAACATTTTTTAGCTATTTGTTAACGCAAAACAAGAAACTTAAAGAACAGCGCCCTCTATAAAGCGAGGTCATTCCGCCTCTTATTACTGAAGGGATGGAGTTAGACAGTCACAGCGCTCCTATTTTATACTCGCTTACTATTACTTTGTTTTTAAATAAAATTTTACAAACGGTTCGTCATTATTTACATATTATAAACATTGGATTTATGGACTAACACTTATAATATATTCAGTGTTTTTTATTTTATTTAAAATTAACTATAAGTGCAAACGTTGATAAAATCTATTGAAAAAGAAACCTGAATTTTTGTGTCTAAGTTTTTCACCTGTATAATTTTATCCATTTATATAAGCCTGTTCACATTATATTTGGGTTTTTCTATTTTTGCTACTACATTAGATTTTAAAATTGTAATCACATAATGTAATCGTTTTTATTGGGAATTCGATATTATTTAGAAAGAAAAAAAAAAAAAAAACAATAAAAATAATAAATGATCAGTCCTCTACATTTTTGTTGTAGAAACAAATATTTTTGAAAGAACTTTGAATTCGCAAAATTTATAGGGGTAAATCTCAACTAAGAATAGCTTTAAAAATACCGAAACAAAAGGCAGCTGCTTCGTGTTTGTGGGCAAAACCCAAAACCGTGGCATGAGCGCCAAGAGGCAGATATTGATCCATCGGCTGAACGCCACGCCTACACACACTATTCACGCCAGATTCACGTGGCTACTTATTTATCTTGACACTTTTATCCAGCTTCTTACAGGATTTCACTTAAAAATCATTGTGTGGCTCGATTAAATCTAAATCCTACTTCAAAGACAAGTCGATGAAAAGACTAATGCTCTTTGAAAACACGTGATAAAAAAGTTACTTAGCAAAGACAATATGGAAATAGTTGAATAATATTAATAAACAACTTGATAATACCAATCCACGAAATTAAAAAGAATATTTAAGTCAGAAAGATGAACTTTTTTCACAAAGTTATCAGGTGTTTAAAAAAATATTTGCACCAAAAAGATTTTTTTTACAAATTTGTCAAATGATTAAAAAATATTTGTAACAAAGACATTTTTTCAAATTTTAATGCAAATTAAAAAAATATTTGCATAAGAAAGATTTTTTTCATATGTCTGCCATATATTTTTCATATTTATCAGGTGATTAAAGATATTTGTGGAACTTTTTCTCAGATTTATCAAGTGATTAAAATGTGCGCCAGACCTTTTTTCATAAAAGTAAATTCATTCACTTTTTTTCATAAACTAGATTTAGCTTGTTTATCAAAAAATGCGGAAAACAACGATATAAGCGATTGCCTATTTCCGTTGGATATGTTGTATAATACTCGGCGAAAATAAATCAGAAATATCGTCTGCGGCATCTAATGAGTCAACCGACAATTAGATTTATTTTTATCAATGAAATATTTTCGGCTCTTTTGAAATACTCGTTTTTCTGTGCACTTTTAGAACACACAAAGAAGGGAAAAATCAGGTGATAGGTCAGTTGATATTGGATTCCAAGCACGCAGAAATGACTAAAAAATTCCTCCAAAACAACTTCTTGGGAAGATAGTGAACAAGGCATTGGTCCCAAGTCTTCAACTATATAAACATAAAACAAGTTAGAGTAATTTAACAGTAAAATAAATATATTTCGTTTGAATACGTTGCTTTAAGTGGAAGAAAATGAGGCATACTATTTTCGTGACTTAAAAAATAAAAGAAATGTTTCGTATTTGATTTAGTATTAATAGTTTTTTTAAAAATAAAAAAATACTGTTATTTATATATTCTGAGGAATTTTAGCAGATTTATGAGTTCGAATATGCCTTAAGAAAAAGAGTAAGTGAAAGAATTTCGTTAAATTTATCGAATATTCTCAAAAACACAATACCAAGGAAGGATTATTCTTTTTAATTATTTGAAAGAATTTTTTTTATTTACTTGAATAAATATAATAAATGTGCTTGGGTTTGTCGCAAAAGGATGTCTTTTTAAACGCAAGAGTTTTAATCAGCTTACCAATTTTAAATAATAGAATAAATAAAAAATTGATAGTTTGTTTATTCACTATTACTTTTTACCTAAAAAAGCCCGTCTGACCTATTCTTTAGCGTATTTGAAATCGAAATCGAACTCACAAACTGTGGAGTTTTTAGAAAGAGGGACAAAGTAAAATTTTATTTTGCAGCTCAATTTTGATATACAGTCTTCCAACATTTAGATAATATGTTTTTATTCAGCGATATTAAATAAAGAAAAAGATTTCTATCATCGCTGTTGTTACCAACTTTCCAGTAACACTCTCATTAATTTCCTATTTCATTCATGACTTTACAATCACAAGTATTTTAATAGATATAATGGCTCAAAGTTGAGAGCAACACAAAGACTCAGAAGGATCTGCAAACAATAGCACCTAAAAATGAGAATAGAACCTATAAAGCGTGGAACTGGAACTAGAGCAAAGAACTATATGCAATACATACAATACTTCAAAGAATATTGAAGAGATATTTTTATTATTTTCAGAATTATATAGAATCTGCATTATTTTCAGAATTATTTAAATAGGATTAATATTGAACATCATTATATTTTTATAGTGAAATTTATAGTGAATTTTTATAGTGATTTTTAAAGCTACTCTTTCGAGCAGCTTTCTTTAACACAAGAGGGTTAATTGTTAAAGAAGTTAGTATAGTCTAGTGGACCTCATTGTTATGTTTGTCAGACTTCGTAAAAGATAAAACTACGGCTGATGTTAAGATAAATTATAAGAGTTACATACTAAGTCAACAAAAAAAAAAAAAAAAAAAAAAAAAAAAATATTATGCAGGCAATTAAAACAATCGATAACGTAATTTAAAAAATAAGAAAAATAAACCAATACAAAATCAGCAAACCGCGAAGTTTAAAACTGAATAGACAGACGGCTAATAGTCCAGGAAAGACCAAATAAATTCATAAGGTGTAAAACATAGATTCCATTTTCTCGCCCCCCCCCCTTTATATTTAAACAAGATCACTACAGATATTTCTTTCCTGGTTTTGATATATTTTTAAAACAAAATATATAGTGCTTGAAGTTAATAATCACGAAAACAAAAAAAAACTAGACATGATTTGTCTAATTTTCACCTTGTTTGGTAAATTCAAACAAAAAGTCATTCAGTGTTTGAACAGATTAAATTGATTTGCTTTAGTCAAATTTTGAACTCGAGGTTTGATTCTCCCGGGATTTCAAACCACATTGTGTGTTCGATCCATGCTCGAGGTGCGAATCGAACACACAACTGCTGAAATAAAGGTCAGGTGTGTTTGCTCGTGGCACAGCAGTCATATTGAACGCGAGGGCTAATTAGACAGCGACCTACAGTTTAAGGTGGATTCCGAGCCCCCACAAACATCTACTTGTGCTTACAAAGTAGGAATCGAATTCAAGAACCTGTTGAACTGAAGGCCAGAGTTCTCATTATTCAGCTGCCATCTCTGCAGGATATAAGAACGATATAGATCAAACAATCATGTCAGTTGTAAGAATTATTTTTCATAGCTAATACAATTAACACAAGAATATCTACAATTTATACTTTATCAAATTATTAAATGAGTAAAAATTTGAATAAAATAACATTTGTAACACATCTTTACACTTATCAATGTGAATCGAATTTGAAAAAACAAAATCAGCTCCTAGAAAAAATATTTGCACACATATGTATAAAATATAATACACTTCTTTACTTACAGAGATCACATAAATCTATTATAAAGAGAAATTCAATTCCTAACTTCCGCCACTGGACGCCGAATTTTCTTGTTTTTATTTACAGGGAAAATTATTGCGTGATAAATCAGGCGCTGCACACTAATAGGCTCCTCTTTCTTTTCGGGAGGAATTACTTTTCTTTCTCAGATACCATTTGGGCAGTCTTCAAAACTTAAAAAACAGTTCCAGACAATACAGATACCCGGCAGTATTAAAATATATGATAGAAGCAATCGCGGAAAATGTTTGTTACGTAATACACATTACAGCCTCGGCTCACATTTACAATCGCAAATATTTCAATGTAAAAGTATCTCGAAAAATGCCAAGTGAATGACGACTCATTCTTTCAACCTACGCAATAAAGAATGAAATATTAAAGAGTACATAGTAGGATACAGTAATATGTCTAGCTGCAAGAAACAAGTAATTTTTTCCGAGAACATAAATTACAGAAGTATTACATTTTTAGAGACAATTTTCAGATTTAACTAAGGTTTTCAATTTGGCGCAATTTCTTAGATTTCTTGTTTGACAACTCGTTATTTATTTCCAAATAAAGGAAAGCGAAAACAGGTATTTTTCACGCAATGCTGCATCTAAACAAACAAAAGAATTTCCATTTTCTCAGCTGCCTCAATAACAGCGAAAAACTAATTTCACTTACTTTCACTAACAGAGATTCACAATGGCTGAAATTGCTAAAGAAATACCTCACACCGCGGTTGAAAAATTCGCTGCAGGTATAATTCATTTCAAATTAAATAGATAAAATTACAGTTTAATGCAGCTTTTTATAAATAAGCCTCAGAAGTGGAAAATGTGAGTATTTTATCAAAATAACACAAAAGAGAATGACGCACGAGTGTGTTAGATACACGGATTCACCCCACCTTTCAATTTAAATTATCTCCTCCCATTTTTTTCCCTTTTTAATGTCAACCAGTATTTTAATTTTCGTGCTGTGATTCAAATTAAGTCTAGCAAATTTTTATCAACGACTACTCTCAAATTTTTAACCTCTATGAAACAAAAGCATATTTCTTGTTCATGCTCAATAGCTCTTTAAAAACATTTTAATAAAATTTACCTATTTTAATTTTTTCGGTAAATCTTTTTAAATTATGCATGATACAATGTAAAGGTTAGGTTTGTCATTATACGGTCAATTTCTTCATAGGAAGGCTGATTCAATAGAGAATAAGGCGCTTGAGGTAGGAATCGAGTCTATGAATTGTTGAACTGAAGACCAGAGCACTATTAACTGCAAACTCGGCAAGCCCGAGTATGTAGCCAAACTATAAGCAATTTAATTGAAAGACAAAGACTATAAAATGAAAGAACTCAAGTAAGATGCAATTTTGTTCCCTTTAACTAAATATTTGGAATTTTTATATTATAAATTAAAATCGGATATTCAAGTCTTAAGTATAATTTATTTCATTATCAGTTTTGATAATCTTTATTTTTCGGTTATTTCTTTTTTCTACTCATATTAATGGTACATCTTTTGAAAAATTGTTTTAAAAGTAAGCTGACTCTTGTTTTATTTCTTTTCTATACCAAGACAAATTTTCATTTAATTTTAGTTTCTAACTAAAACTGCATGGGATGAAACAGAATATATATTATAAATAACAATGTTTCTTTCATGTTATTCGAATAAAAATTTTTATAAGCTTCATCGGCATCACAAATCCAATAAACTAAATTTAAAAAGAATCAAAGACAAATATTGATAGTTCTAAGAAAAATTATTTAAAATTTTAAAGAAAAAAATCAGAGACAAATTAGAAAGTAAAAAAAAAGCTACTTCGGAAAAAAAGGACAGAAAATTAGTTGAACAAAATACAGGAAAGTATTGTAAAAACTCTTACAAATCTCACTCTCACCATTGCATTTCTTTTCTAAATTTAACTTAGCTTTTTAGTTTAAAAAGTTAAAAAAAGAATTCCATACAATTCGAAATTTTGCTAAGCAGAAATTGTTCAGGTGGGTGGAATTTCTGTACACGCAAAATATTAAAGTTGTAGTTTAATTTCTTTGCTTCATGATTACTTTTTACACTCGAGGGCTTAGTCAACCAGCAGCTTGAACCCACGAACTCCTGAACTGAAGGCCACAATACGAACCATTCAGCTGCTGAATTATTCTCACAAAATTTTTCTAACACAAATTGGAAAAAAACTTTAAACCAAAATAAAAAATTACTTCGACAAATGTCATATTTTGTTATTTATAAACTTGTGGAACCAACGTTGAATTTTAGTTTCACTTTACTCTATGGTCATTTTCTGCTCACGAAACTCAGACCGAAGAATATGGTTTAAAGTGGATTACAAATTATTACATACCATTCATGCTTGAGGTGGGAACGAAATCCAAAGTCCCACTTCGAGCATGGATGTTTGTTACGTTAGAACTGTTCTGAAATTGGTCAAGTGTGAAGGCAAGATCTTGCTCGGTCTGTGAGACTGAGAAGCTATTGAAACAGATATACCGATTGTATTTACGCTTTCTATTTGTGTTGAATCGTAAATATTAATTCAAAATAACAGATTAAAGTGAAAAGTCTAATAAAAAATCCTTTCCAAGTAAAATTTTACATCAGATCCTAATATAAGTGTCTGCTGTGTTAAAAAAAATCGTTACCAGTGGATTTTTATTATTTATACTTACTTTTTGTTTATTTTTTTAACATTTATTTAAGCTATTTTTCAACGTTCGTTAACTCTTTTCATTAAGATTAAGAGCCTCATTACAATTGCCTCTCTTCACCGTATATCCACGACCTTTAATGTACCAAAACTAATATTTAAATAAAAGCAAAAGAAAGATAAAGTAAGATTGCAGTATTCTTTATTAAAAAGAAATCTACTGGTCACATGAAAAAATATACCTTTTTTGCGTAGTGCCTTTATCTCGCAAAAAGAGAAACGTAACTGATTTTTCTCTTTCCTAAGGGAATTTGCTTCTTATAGTCTCCAAGTACAGCTCTTTCGTTAAGGTATGGAAAAAAAAAAAAAAGGTTTCTATTTTTTTTCGAATAAAAAAAAAAACTTATAACAGCCTTTTACAAGCTTTTCTTAAGAAATACAATTTCACTTGATTTAGATTATCTTCTTGTCGGTATATCTATTACACTAATACCTATAGCAGATACTTGCAACATGTATTAACAACAAAAACATTTTTAATCTCAGCTTTCATTTATTATACGGGACATTTAAAGCAATAAAAAAACAAATTATTTTATTTAGTATCAACCTAGCAAGTTAACTGGAGTTTAATGCAGCTTAAATCACGTATTTAGCGGGGTTATCCAGTAGAATAATTGAATTTCTATAACGGTTAAAACCAACTCCTTCGAATTATGGATTTTATGCCAGCGTCATTAAACCAATGTGAAAGCTCAACTTCTGGGAGAAACGCATACTAGAGAGTTTTGATGGCGCTTTAAAGAAAAAGTGACAGATTTTGCACGAAAATCATTAAAATAAAAATACGCATAGCAAATGGGACTCGGTGGGATGCTGGAACTATAATGTTTAATGAAAATTCTCAACCCCCAATGAATTTCTTATGTGAATTATAAAAATATGCGAACGATTTTGATATTAAAAAAGAAACTTTACCCTAATTAATTAATTAATACAATTTTTTTCTCTATATATAAGCTTAATCCACTCACCCTTCCTATTATTTCAAAAGATTGCAAATATCTTCCCTCGAAACCTTACTCTATGGTGACAAATTTTAAATCAAATTAATAAGAGCAAAATTATGCATTTATGAAATAATTGAAAACAAAAAGAGGGAGATATTAGTTTATTTTTTCATGGACGTTAATATTAATACAAAACATTTACAACAATTTATCACAAGTCATACATAAAATGATGAAATAATGTCCTCTAAATGTATGTCATACTATGTCATTAATATAAAACATAAATGCCAATAAACAAAATCATGTCACAAATTAAGCTGTGTATGATATGTCATCCAAAAATTATTATTTGATACTTTATGACGTTCTTTAATCTCTAACAGTTAAACAAATTATGGGTTAAATCTGAAGATCATTAAAAAATTAAAGTATGCTACGTATATTTATGCTTCTATTTTTTTTTTTTTTTTTTTTGTTTTTTTTGTTCCATGTTGTAGAACATATTACATTTAGGATGTTATCACAATGCAGCGGATATATTACAAATAAAGTTGTCAAAAAGAAATTCCTTTTTGTTTTCAGAAAGGATAAATACATTGTTTAACCCAGTGATTTTCAACCTTTATTTTTTATTTATTTATTTTTTGTCAAGTTTTAACAAATAAATAAAAATAAAAATTTAACGTTTAACGATTTCAAAATTCGGCGGCACACAAAGAAAAAATAAGTTTATAGAAATTGTTTACGCATCTATAATACACTGTGTGACATAATTTATAATAATAATTTTGCATGTAAAATAATATATGTACAAAAAAAAAAAGAATTACGTTTATAAGGATTAATTACAATGTGATGATATTTATAATGAGAAACTTGAGCTTGATGGTTTTAATAATTTTATTTATATTTAGTCGTAAAAATAAATGCTAGTCTCATATCTTCTACATTTAACATTGCCGATTTTTTTTTTTAAATATGGTACTGTAAAAAACAAGTTTTCTCGTAGTGTACTTTTATTGATTTTTAAAGAAACTTTACTCTTACTAAAAAGGCATATTTTTTACTATACACATTTCTAGAATTTGGCAGCCCACTTTAAAAATTAGGTGGTACACAAAAGTGCTGCGGCACTGTGGTTGAGAATCACTGGTTTAACTATTTATTATCTCTTCACTTAAAAAAGAGTTCCTTATTTTAAAGTACCTCTTTGATATGATTCTCATCAGTAAACGATATTCCGAAAGGAGCATGAGTTGAGTTACTGTAATAATAAATGTTTTAAATATCGATTGGTAAGTTTATTGTGAGGGTCTATGTTTAGCTTTGCCTTCAATAAAATGTTACATCTACATTGTCTACATAAAAGAAATATTTATCATACACGAATTTTAGTTAAACAAGGATAAAATTCAAATTAAAAAATAAGTATTTTAGGGATTCTTTTCAAAAAGTGTGAGTAAATTATTGATCAAAAAGCAGCGCGATCATACATGCCACTTTGCTCACTTATAATTTATTAATGCCCTAAAACTTTCTCTCTCACCATAGCCAGAATAGTAATTAACTAGATCAAAAATTACGAAAGAACACATTGCTATTCCAATCCACAACGCATTACGACGACAAAGAAATGCTAAATAATTGACGTCACATCACAGACAGAACACTGAATAATTAATAAGTTACTCTTTGAATAAAACACAGACGATTGCTACATTCACCTAAACGTACAACGCAAGAGAAAGCTAACAAAGGAACGAAGGTATTTTTATTTGTTATTCATTTTATCAGTAGACAGATATTATCAACTAAATAAGATTTTCCGTTGATGGAACAAAACAATTAAATAACGGTATACAGCTCAGATGTATGGAATTAAATGAAAAAAATGGCATTATCAATGACTTAAATCTACTGCAGTAATAAAAACTAGATCAGAGGGATTAACATTCTGCTACATTTCAATACAAAGTTTTAGGTAAATAAAATAAATTGCAACTCAACTTCACCCTGAAATACTATTTTTCTTTATCCCAGACATTTATTAATGTATGCAATTTTTTTTAAAAACAATATAAAAATTTCACTAAAGGAAGGCGTAACTACATAATGACAGCGAGTAATAAATTTAAATGTAACGAAGGTCAGCTTTTTCATTAATGCTGGAAGAAAAGGCGGGAAGATATTCTTAGCACTTCTGTTAGTGATTTAGGAATAATGGCAACGTGTCATTCCGTAATTAGCATTGCAGACAATGATAATAATTAGACGAATTAGCTGTGCACTCGAAAAGCTGAACAAATTATGTTCGCGGAAAAATTTACTCATTGGATTTCTCAGTAATTTTTCTAATGTGGTCACATGATGTTCATGAAAAATAAGATTTGATTTCTCGTTAACAAACAAATAATAATCCAAATGAACAACGGCACTTTCCATATTTTAAGAACTTTTTTTGACATTACGTTTCACTTGATTCCAAAGATATTTAAAATATTTTGAATAAGTTTAAAATGTGGGAAAATATGAGAGAAAATACTAACATTTTTTAAACAGGACACATTAAATGCGCAAAATTAATGAAAAGTAAAACAAAAAGCAAAAGTTAAATGAAAAAATAGTTTTTTAGAAATATAAATTAATATTCAATTTAAAGTAAATCCTAAGGAGGTTTCAAACTTAAACGCGCAAAATGTAAGTTCTTAAAATAGACTTTATATACTATATATTCTATGATTTGTATTTATAAAATATTAAATATTTTTTGACAACAAAGTTCATTAGAAATTTTCATTTGTCACATTTTAAGAAAAATCTTTCATTAATCCAAAAAAAAAAAACTATAAAAAACCAATTCCAGATATGATTTGTCTTTTTACAGTCACATTTTAAACACATAGACTCAATTAACTAGGTCTACTATATAATATGTATTCCGAATACAACCACGCCCAGTGGAAATCGAATTTATGACTCATTGAACAAAAATCCAGAGCACACACCTATTATCAAAGTAGTCTTGAAAAGACGCTTTTAACCTTTAGAAATTAAATAAATTATTCAATAAATCGAAACTACAAATATTATGATTTATTATTTCATTGAAAAAGTGCATGATCCAAGAAACAAATTAAAACTTGAGATAACAATTTCATTAATAAAAAAATAAAAATAAAAACTTTTATTTAGGCATAAAACACATAATTATTTGATTAATTAGCTCATTTTACACAATTTACATATACAATAAATTTTAAAGTGCATGTCAACATATATAAAATTTTCAATTGATTTATTAAATTCACGTCACAAAGTATGGAGATTCAATTTCCTAAAGCTCATTCACAGATGGCGCAAACGAAGTGAGCTCGTTCAAAATGTTGAACGCGTTGCTTATAACTGAGGCGAGCGAAACGGAGTGAAACACGTTTTCACTCAAACAATTAAGAGTTCCTTTCGTGATTTCAGTCTTTTCAAGCGATATGATTAAATTAGGATGGTAGACTTTCCACGTAATGAAGAATTATGGACAGAGCGTCTTCATTTGGGGGTGAGAGAAGATGGCAGAGCGATGACCTGTATAAGTTTATTCATTTTTCCAAGACAACAAAAAGATGGCTAAAACAACGGCACGATTCACGGGACCATATATATTTTCCGGATTTAAAAATAAACGGAATTCTGTATTTGTAAATATCCAGGTCTCAAAGGAAAAGCATGTGAAAGGAATTATAAGTTACTACAACATAAAAATCAATTAAGTAAGAAGGTTAATTACAAGATTAACATAACTTCAAGTATTAAAAGTGACTATTTATTCTATTCAAGCAGATAAAATTGAAATAACCAAGTCATATTTGTCTGATGAAAAAAAAAAAAAAAATAAAAAAAATAAAAACTCCCCAAATCAATTAAATTGGCTATCACATTGATAGGCACAGCTTTATTTTTTTTAACAAAAAATTTTAGAAAAATTGAAAATTTTGAAGACAAAAAATATAAAATATTCTGTAAATCAGTTTTTAAAAATAGATAAAATTTTTGAAATCAATTTAATGTTGAATTTGTTTATTGAAATGGAATGATTTCGCTCTTAATATTTTCCATGAATTGCATTCAAATCAATTTGATTAGAAATCGTGATTAAATTGCATTCTTCCTTCAAAAAGACTCGGTAACTCGGGTAAACAATTTCTAGCTCAATCTTTGAGAGTCTGCCCTATAAGCAACGGATATTATATTAGATAGGAGTACAAACAACACTGAAATACATACACTTCTTTCAAGCGATGCAGATATGACAGCTGAATGGGTAGCATTCAGGTCTTTAAGTTAAGTTTGCATGTTCAATCCCCATCTCGAGTTTAGATGTTTGTAGTGGTTCTCTAAGCTGTACAATCCAGATCGAAAAATTTTGTTTTTATTCCTAATACCTGGTTGCTATAGGATTTTCACCTTTCGGCCCTATAAGGAGTGGAAGTGAAGGCATCTTATATAATGAGGCACCCATTGGGCGTGCGATCTTTGCCCTGAAAGTGAGTAGGTCTTCGTAATTTAGAAACTGGGATCAAGCAAAAGAACCCCAGATTTGGTCAACCACCCCCAGAGGTATTTCATATGGATGACATTGCAACAACATAGTTAATGAGCCGCAGCCGCCATTAGCGAATACGACGGATCTTATGTCGTGATGGGATACGAACTTACTATTTCATAATAACGAGAACGAACGCTCTAACCAAGCAGGCCACCGCGGTCTCATAGATGGAAAAACTCTTGTGCGCAAATAGTGAGTACATAACGACAAACAGACATATTCTTTCAAACAATAGTGGAATATATAGTTATCATATTTATAATTAAATAAGGAGCTACATAAAGTATGTCATCCATACACACGACATAAATTTTATTTTCACTTGATATATTTGTAAGGTAGGATTATCCGACTAAGTCGTAGAGTCTAAAACGAATTCCGAAATACTACAAGCATCTACAGACGAAGTGGCAGTTGAGCCAACTAACTATTATACAGGAGATCACACACTAATCATTCAGCATGGTATACAAGTAAGTTCAATTTCCATTAGTGCAAATTTAATAGTAGTTCACCGCACAACATGGAAAAAAAAAAAAAAAAAAAGAAAGAAAATATGAGAAGAAAAATTGAAAACAGTTCATTTCACTCTTATTTATATAAAGATTAGCAATCGATGTAATCTCAGCAAAATTTAAGAAATTATAAAAATTAAACGTTTAAAAAATTTGACACTAAATTTCTTTCAACAAAAACTTGCACGAAAATAAATTTTGAATTAATAAAAAAAAAAAAATAAAAAAAAATAAAAAAAAAAATTGCAACAACTTAACATAAAATAACAGTACTATTAATATTTATATATTTACTCTGACACTAATAAATTTAAGTATATATTATTTCTAACTGAGATTACATAATCAAAATTCTAAGAATATCTTTCTTTTAATATATATTTAATGATGGAAATGCATGTGAATATATAATTCACTTAAAAGTAGATGTAAAATAAATAAATAAATTTATTTATTTATTTTACATATATATATATATTGAGAAGGTCATGTAACAACTTACTGAAGTGTAGAGCGAGAACCAGAAAAGAATTCCGCACGGTGAATGAAGGATCCCAATTGTCAAAAGGCTCACTCTTCAAACAACAGTTAAAGATATTCGCTGAGCAAATTAAGTAGAGGAAGGTTTCCTTATTTTTTTTACCATAGCTTCTACCAGTGAAGCTATTCCTCACGCTTCAAGAAGGATAGTTGGGGAATGACAAGCTGAATTTCGAAGGAAGGATAAAGAATTGGAGATTCAGAAGTCAGGCCTTGTGAAATTATAACTGTTTCATTTTCTTGGAAAATTGCTTGTTTAAATATATGGACGAGAAGCTTAGTTAATTTGTCATGCTAAGAAATATGTATATGTAATTGAGAGAGAGGAGAGTGTGTGGAGGAGCTCGCCATGAAAGAGCTAGCAAAAAGATGTCTGTATAGTAATCCTAATTGTAAATAAATCTTTAAATATTCATTAACTTAAGTACTCTTTCCTTCTCCACCTAAGCTACTTGTCATCTGATAAACAATAAAGGAATAGCTAATAAATCATAAGTGGGATAACTCGCGAAGCTTTTGGAATTCAAGTAGGCAGTGAACGAAATTTAAGAATTATGTGTATAAGTATAAAGTATTTTTTTAATTTCGTTTGCAAAAAGTAAAAGAAACAGTTTCGTTTTAGACGAAGTGGAAGTAAAAATTTCATTATTGATAAAGTATTTTATGTGTAAAATAATTAAGGATTATAAATTTGTAAAGTATGGCTTTTTGAGGGAAGGCTAAAAAAGTAGATTTAATAGAATTAGCAACAGAATCGAATCTCTCGGTACCTGAAAATGCTAAAATTTATTTATTTGAAACGTATCATAATGGAACCAGAGACATATGATGAACAGTTTAGTAAAAGTTTATTCAGCAGGAATACTGAAGATCGAAATCAGAAATAGCCGCCAAAACATTGGCCGACCGTGAACTTGAACTTTAGATTGAACTTGAATGTTTACGTATCGAAAATAGAGTCCAAAATGTAAATATTATAAAACACACACACATATATATAAACACACATTATATAATGCCAAGTTACAAATATGACAATGTCTTGTTACTCAGTTGCCTCCTGCATTCAGATATATTGATGACTTTTTATAGTTTTTAACCTTTCAGAATTTGACATATTTCATAAAATATTTATCCAGATGAGTTAAAACTAATAAAAACAAATAATAAATTAAAACCTACAGTTTTAGACATTTTAATTACAATATAAAATTAATTACAATAGTGAAGGAAATTCCACATACACAGATATTTTCGACAAAACAACTGATTTTAATTTTAAAGTAAATATATTCAATTTTTAGAATTTTTATATTGTATTTTCCATCAATTGAATAAAATGAATATTTGTAACCACATTTAAATAGCAACAATAAACAATTAAACAGACTAAAAACATTCTAATTAATAATGATATTCCAGTTAATTTTATTAAATACTATCTGGCAAGTAGAGCATCACTTGTAAGAGTAAAATAGACAAAATTAATTATACAGGAAGTTAACCTAGCTAAAAGGTCTTGTAAAGTGCATAAATTAAGAGATCAAGTGTTTACATTTGGTCTCTCAATATATGCATTTGTTTGAAAATTTGGTTTATTGTAATGGCAACATATATTTTTCGTTTTATCTATTTGTTTAGAATGTGGGATTTATTGTTCCCTCTGTTTACTCATTTAGTGTATGACATTTATGCATTCTTTTTAGCTTTTCAGTTTTAACCTTTTCGGTATGACTTTGGGGTGTAATGGCTACATTTAGACATATGTCTTCAGCCATAGCAGAAAAGCCTTACTTTGTGCCAATGATATCAATACCACCTGGCTATCTTGGTACTTCACTGTTTTCATGTCATCTTATTTCATCTAAATTTATTCATATTGTAAATTCCACTTTGTATATACTATTTTTGAATTATATCTTTTGCTTGTACAGTTTTAAACAATTTTCAAGTACATATATATATATATATATATCTTATTCAATGAGTTTGCCGAATTTTTGTCCGGGGTAGAACTGAGAACGGCAGCGCAGGAAACATAATTTTGGTCTAACGAACTTAAAACATAAGCTGCTTCATTTTGAAAATTTGATTATAGCGTTTGCAATAAATTTAAATCAATGTAAATTATACCGCAATACAAATAATCTATAGCGTGTAACATCACCAAGGAGATCTGTTCACCCCAAGAACGAAGTTGTTTGGTACTTTTTTGCATTTTAAAATTACCCGTGTATAACCGCTGAGGTCAGAGAAAAAAAAAAATCCCTCCTTCCTTTTACAACGTGACTATTTAATTAAAAATACAATATTTACTATTTTTTCAATGTTTTTGTCAAGAGGTGCGAGCGTGTTTATGATTTTCCCAGTACGCTGCTGATCGAAAACGCATTGAAATCTGGTACAAAAGGAGTCCAAACTTTTGTAATTACTGGGAATTTCGTGTGTTCCACGCCTCTTTCGATTTGTTTACAGCTGATCGTTACGCGATTCTCAATTTGAAGCGAAAAATAGCGTTTTGAACAAAAATAAATAAATAGAAAATGCCATTAAGGAACAAATATCGTTGTTTTCCCAAGTCACAAATTTTGCACTGAAAGCTTGGCACACATATTCCCCTGGAAACTCTAGCCCCTATTACACACTAAAAACATATTTCTGATGATTAAAGCTAATTTATTTAGAAATAGGACAGTTGATTGGCGGTCTTTCTGTTTTCTGCCAAAAAACTTACACAAAATAATCAATAAAAATTCTCTCCGCTTCGCTGATGAATATGGTTATAAAAGCTCACGGTTAAAATTTAATGAGGATGTATATATACATATATATATATATTAAAAAAATTAAATGAATAAAATACAAAATATAAAAAGGCTCGAAACTGAAAAACTCAATGAAGAAAAATTATAACCATTGAAATAAGTACAACACAAAAGCATTTTCAGAGATTGCAGTTGAACTTCGAATTCATAAAATTTCAACATAAAATCAATAATTTAAAAGCGTTTACTGTTTAATAAATTTCAGGGAAAATTTCTTAAACCGAGAATCATTTCCTTTTAAGCTCAATTTCCCACAAAAATTTATCTCTAAAGTAAATATTTCTTTTAAATTTCAAACACTATACATAAAATTAAGCAAAATTAACTGTATTCATAATAAATTTTGCAATTGATATAATTATAACTCAATACTTTCAAATTTATTCTAGTGGTAAAAGAAAAAATGGTCCATTTAAGTCAACATAAAGGATTATAAGGCATACCTTTTTGTAAACAAAATCTAAAATTCTAGATACACATGCATGAATCCAGATTTTCTTAAAATCTTAATATTAAACATGCGAGAGCTATAATTTGATATTTTATTCTAAAATTTTTATGTATATCATTTAACAATTAACCATATTATTACATATGGTCACTATATAGGTAAGACCGTATGTACATCACGTCTTAAAACATCTTACTGGTGTGATTTCTATAATGGAAAAGGTTTCGTAAAAGAGGATATTTCTATACCATAAGGAATAAAACCGGCAAAAATCTCAATTAAAAATACCACACATTTCTAGATGCTACTTCACTGAGAGGGAGGAGAGAATAATTTGACCTGTTATACTTTGGTTACTGGTGTCAACTTATAAACATATCCCTGCAGAATTAACATGCAAAAGTCAAAAGGATTTCAATAAGGCTACAATTCCACTTCCACTGTGGTGAAACAAATCAACACATTACCTGCCTAAGAAAATCAGGCCGCAAGTTAAAAGAGATGGAGAAGGTGCACACAAAAATTTTTCACTATACGTTACTCAAGGGCTTGCCTGTTATTGAGCGTCAGGAATCAATAACGAGATGCGTTGACTTTGGTTGTCACATTTTGCGCATTTGGGTAGTTTTGACATGGACTTACAGTTTTAAGTAGGATCCGAAAGACAACAAACCTCCATTTCCAAGGTGGGAATTGAATATATGAACTGTTGAATTTGCAGGGTGAGCGTTAACCATTCAGCTGTCATTCAGAGTTGCATTTCTACGTACCCCAAGCACACCTGTTTATATGAGTGTCCGGAAGATTTCCTCCCTTTCGATTATAGGACCACTATGTATGATATGTTCACCCATCATTATATTATAAAAAGTTTTCATACATGGTCAATGCATAGAGCCTACCATTAAAAGTTATGTCACTCCATTATGTAAATGATACTTCAAGAATATATTCATTCCAGAAATTAATATTAACGAATTTTATATTGTTTAATAATAGTTTCAGTTTAATATTAAATTGTCCAAAATTGGAAGGCGAGAAATAATAAAGTGATTTCAGTAACCTTAAAATAAACGAAGCATCCAATGAAAAGAGACAGAGAGAGAAGACATGCATTTTATGAAACTAATGCATATCTGGATAAATTCTGTTTAGACAATGTAGACACACTCCAGTGACCACACTGAACTGTTGTATCCCAGACACAAGGAATAGTTTGAAAAAGTGGCTATGACCTACAGTTTTATTGATGAAATTAGTTCACCCCAACTGCAACCGTATGAACGAATATCATTGCATAGTAGCGTGCAGCACAAGGAAGTGATGTTATGCAATTGAAGCTGGAAGCAGCTCAATTGGAAATAAATGGCGCCTGGCACTTCCAAAGTTAAAAAATAGGCGATTCACGAAGGGAGAAAATGTCAATTAATTATCGAGAATGTCGGTAAAAAAAAAAAAAAAAAAAAAAAAATCCGAATTTTGTAGGGTGCTATTACTTTTAAGGAGTAATATTTTCTAAAAGGAATTTTTTATTCTATTTAATGCGCATAAACTGTGGAATGACAAAAAATAGTCAGGAAAGCATTGTTTAGTGAAAACACTTAATATAATGGATAATAAAGTAAAATAATTTTTTTTCTCAAATAGGTCGTGTTTTAATGAACGATTGTACACGTTTATATATATGCTTTATTTCTTTAAAATTAATTTTTCCCAAAAGAGTTAGAAATCCATTCAAAACGCAATTCCAAATTATTATCACATGATTTGTGATGAGTAAAATTGCTACATCAAAATTATAATATTTTTATTATATCATTGGAACTTACAAATTGTCTTAGGATAATTCGAATTATTTAAAAGCAGTCTAATTTAAATCATTTATAGCTATAATAAATTTAAATGAAGACTATAAACATTAAAAACAAATAAAATATCATTTCACACTTGTTTATTCAAACAAATTATATCTATTAAATATTTGTTCCCCCACACATATCTTTATTTTTTATAAGTTATTAAAAAATCAGTTTGGTTCATTTATCACTCAATGGTTATTTCTTGTACAAGGAACTTATTACCAGGACATTTAATGTTTAAAGTGCATTCTGAACCATTATAAGCATCCAATACCAGTATGGGGAATCGAACCCAGTAGAATCGTCTGACAGTTTGGATATTTTAAAGCTGGTAAATTATGTATAGTTCTCGCACAATTTTTCTCAAATTTGATTATAAATAATTTTATGACTCAAATAAGGCATCTTTAACAAAAATAGAAGAGCAGTTCTTAGTACACATTTTCAATTAGAACAAAATGAAAGAATAATCGAAAGAAATTCGTGTCAAAATAAAGTTTACTAATAAATTACGCATATTTTTACAGAATTATAAATTAAACACTTCGATATCACAACTCAAACAAATCACTTAGAATAACCACTTTTGTAAATAAAATTTCAATTTATACTATTTTAAAAAACGTAAAAAAAAAAACTTACAAATTTCTGAAATAAAGCATTTGAAATCCACTTGTATTTGTGGTTGCTTCAAAGTTTACACTGTAACATGTAGCAATATTATTTTCAATCTGGGATAAGGGAAAATAATAGAAAAAAAAATCTTAATAAGGGAAAAAATTCTATTTCAGGACCTCAGCTGCAATTCGCAGAACTATTTTGAGGTTAATCAATGGGCACTGATATTATTGCAAGAAAAATCCTGTGGGCAAAAAGAAAAAATCGAAACCGCGACCTTGTCCTAACATTTTTAGAAAAATCAATTTATCATCCATGCCTTAGCGGACAAACATAGAAAATGAAAATTGAAAACCTTTCTCTTATTTCGTTAAAAATATAATTAAAGATATATTTAAAAATATATTTCCAAATTTTATTCATTAGTATTTTATTTCACAAATAAATAAAATTTTAAATAGATTAAATATACATATAAAATATAGGTATATAAAATCTGAATATAGATACCAACTTATTGATAGTTCTAAATTTTCAAAATATATATACCTGTTTGGCCTGGGCGGAGAATGTCGTGAAAAATGCACAGTACCGAAGGGTTCTTTTGTTAGGATGGCGTAGCATAAAAGCTGATTGTTTAGTAACGGTCACTTTTGCAAATCAAGGCAAATTCAAGACAACATTCGTTTAAAAGAACCCCAGCGGAGGGGGTAAAATTCACGTTGACATTCACATTCAAATTAAACTGAAGGCCAGAGCACTGACCATTCAGCAATCAGCTCGGTAAGAAGAGGAGAATGCAAGCTCAGGTATTGATTGATTGGTTTGCCGCTCAACGACCACTTTTTGCATACGAGAGCTAATCAGACCGGGACCTACGGTTTAACGCGGATTCCGAACCACTACTAATATTCAGGACCAAGATGCGATACGAACCCACGAGCTGTTGAATCAAAAGTAAGAGCGCTAACCATTCGGTTACCAGCTCACGTTCTTATTTGCGGCTTAAAATTACAAGTGTTGAACGTGTTTAGGCTCATTGTAGCTCTTGATGGTTTTGTGGTAAAACCATTCATTTTAGAATGGAAGATTATGGTTTCATTTTAGGCATTATTAGACAACAGGAGATTTATCTGTTTGATTTATATCTACGCAAGTATCGGGGTGGGTGGGTGCGTGGGTATTTTCTCGATCTCCTCAAACAGGTGAAAGACATTAAACAATCGATATTCGAAAGAACCTTATTAAGCTTTCAGCTATTAGGCTATGGAATGCAAGGTGGCACATTAAGATTTAAAAAGTGAGACTAACAATTTTCTCCCATTGATAATGATGCAATTGTAATGCATTAGTCTAATTCATTTTATAAAAGAAACAGTAAAATAGCCATTATTGCAATTTTTTTCAATAAACGCAAGAAATTGCATATTTCGATAATTTTTTTTATAAAATTCTAAAGACTGACAAAATGCTAACATATCTTAAATTTTTTTTTTATGTGCAATCCAAATTACAGAAATTAACAAAGACTGGTTTAGTCATTTGGTTTTAAGGCAAAGTTCTAAGATACTTTGAAGTGTATATAAAGAGTACTTTTATAAATGTAAACAAACCAGCGTAATACCCAATGATTCCAGATTATACATTTGAAGCTATTTCTTAGGTAGTTGGTTGGCTTGTTTATCATTCTATGATCTGTATCTGCACAGAGTGGCTGATTTAAACAAGGCCTACGGTTTATAATGAAATCCGCGAATCACTACAAACATCTACACCCCCTTGTGCAACCACGTCTAACGAGGCGGTTGCTTGGCTTTTTCCAGATTCCCTACCTTTCAGCACGTTAATCTCCCTGAGAGTAAATTACGAAGTGGATGCAAAATTGCCTTATAACAGGCCGCCATTATATGATGTTAAAACATCCACACTCGAGGTTTGATATCGAACGCATAAACTAATGAACGAAAGGACAAGAAGCAAATCCTTGAATCAAAGAAGCAAATCATCACAAAACATCACCATGAAAAGGCTTTGTCAGTTGGTCTAGACCATGGAAACTTGAAATCATATTTAATACCAAAATCAAATCACAAAGTGCAGTTGAAACATTCATACAAGAGGATATTCGCCTCTTAAATTTTTTGTTATCAGATCATTTAAAAAAAAAGAAAAAAAAAGTGGTATTTTCGCGACTCCCCCCCCCCTAAATCCCACGAATTCTAAAATCAAAAAACGATAATAATAAATAAAAAAAAACATTTTTCAACCAAATCAAAGAAAAAATTCAGTGGCACATGTAAAAGTTTTGAGATCCAAACAATCTCACGCTCTTAAGCGATAGCGTAAACACTGCAAAATTCGTGGCTGGGTGGGCTACGTTGACATTAACGCGCTCTACTGAGCCTGAGCAATGGGCTGGAAAAAACACGAAAGCAGCGGCATCACCCAAGACAGGACATAAAATAAAAGGACTGCAATCGTCGAAATTGCATTTTTTTCAAGATTAATATTCAGTGAAAACATTTTATGATAGCTGAACTTGGGGCTTTTAAAAATTAGTCAGATATGATTTTAATCGAATTTACTTTTATATATATATATATATATATATATATATATATATATATATATATATATATA
>JAPDSC010095331.1:455418-557805 GCA_026290005.1 Latrodectus geometricus | reverse complement strand
ATATATATATATATATATATATATATATATATATATATATATATATAGTTTTACTTAAGTACATTTATCAGCTGTAAAAATATTTTTTCGTTAAATTCTACTGTGAATATCAATAAATTAAACAAATTTAATTGCTTCTATTTTTAATTTTTTATCAAAAAAAAAAAATAACACAGAACTAGTATGAATTTTAAAAATAAGTTTTTGTAATTTCTGATGTTTCAAACTTAATAAAAGATAAAGTTTATAATGGAATAATTCGAAAATTGTCACTTAGGAAAATTAAGAAAATACTCGTGAAAAGACTAAAAATTTGGAAAAGATATATATAAATTCTATAAGTACTAAGAACTACTAACGTAAGTTACTTCAATGATGTGGCATGGAAACTGACGTGCCTGATCCATTGCCGAATTTGTTGTTTAACAATAATGCAGATGTGTGTGTGTACTAATTGGATTCAGTGGCAAACATTAAAAATGCGATCGAACTTTTGGGGGGGGGGAAGCTGATTCAATAGATTGTTTAGTAGAAGCTATGTTGAAATAGTTTGCTATGTTGAATGAGCCAATGCATGTTAAAGTATTTGTAATGTCCAGTTCCTGCTAGTGAATCGTAGAATGGAAAGGCGGATCTCAGCTTAGGTATAGACCTTATCATTCTTTAGAATGTCCAGTAGATCTGAGTTTTAAATGTAGAAAAAATCTACAGCCAATTACAAAAACAGAACTATTCGTCAAATATACTCAAAACAAGCCATTAACCAGAGCTAGTTACCAAGAAAAGCAAATAGAGCCTGTTGTAAGAGAAACTGAATTGGCGAGCTTCACATACGAGATTGAAATAAAACTCGCATTTCTGTAACAGATTTTATTTTTTGCCGAATCAACTTTTCAATCGAACTAATTATAATGCAATACGAAGAAACATTTTTAAACACAAATGTGTATCTTTAACACCTGCGATCAACTTGAAATTATATTTATGCATCACGCGAGAAATGTTATTAGTCTAAACAAGTAATTCTCAAGCCTTTTTTTTTTGTCGCGGCACATTTTCAATGATTTCAAAAATTTCTCGGCCCACATGGAGAAAGTTTAGAAGTTATTTACTTAACTATAACACACAGGGTAAATAGTTTTTGATAATAATTCTGAATATAAAAAAAAGTAATAATAATATGTACTACAAAAATAACAGTACGTTTATTAATGGATTAATTACACCGTAATAATACTTTTAATGAGAAATTTCAGCTTGATGATTTTTGATACTTTTATTTATATTTGGTCGTAAAAAAGACTATGCTATTTTTTTTATATAGTTTTCTATATTTAACAGTCTCGATCTTTTTTTCGTTGTTTTGCTAATACTGAAAATCCGAATTCACACAAATAAGATGTAGAAAATTTTAGATACTGGGAACATTTGAAATTTTTTCACAAGAGGTAAATATTTCTCTTTATGAAAGATCACAGTTATCGAAGATAAAAACAATTTTTATCTGTAAAAAATATGGTACTCAACTTGAAAAACGTTTTCTTTTACAGTGTACTTTTATTTCATTTAAACAAACTTTACTCGTTATACAAAGTATTATAATTTTTACCATATATATTTCTAAAAATTAGAAATTTCACACAAAAGTGCAGCGGCACTGGGGTTGAGAATCACTGTAGTTAAGCTTTAACATTATATGAAAACACAAAGGTACCACTTTTACGTCCTTTAAAAATTTTATAATGAAAATTCTTAAACCAACAATTAATATTTTAAGACAAAATTTAAATACATAATTTCCAAAATTACCACCTTTAAGTTTGGAAACAAAATTCTGGAAAGCGACACAAGCAATAGTTTAAAAAAGATTGAAATCGATGATGTTAAAATCCGGTTAGGTTATCCGGTCGAAAAGTTAAAATCCGGTTAGGCAAATTTGATTACGGTGTGGTATCTCAAGCGTCGTCAACCAGGAACTTATAGACGATGCTCAGCTAACAAGTTCTGCCTCGGTGAAATCAACTGACTTCGTCTTTAGACATTTGTAAAAGCGGTATTTCCGTTGAATTGAGTTTGGTTTGTCGGTCTACAGTCATCTTTTGCAAGCGGATTCCGAATGATTGTGTTGAGAATCAAACCCATGGGTTGCTGAGCTCAAGGCCTGAGAGTTAACGGAAAATTAAATCGCATTAAAAGCAGAGTATATTTAGTTTTTATCAAATGAACCACAACATTTTTTATGAAAAAATTTCACGTTATCAAATTCCATTAATTATGAAAGGAGTTAATTTTAAAGAAATTCAATTTAAAATTTGCTTATTGTATAGATTTAACAATAAAAATTATTTACAACACACAATTTTTTCCTCTTTATCCTAAAGAATTTTTAATGCACATTTTAAAAGTATTTGGACTCTAAAAATTAAATATTAATTCATTTCAATGAAAGTTTAGGAAAACCCCTGCATATATACATATATATATATATAATTGCACTGATTCATATTTATATCACTATCAAACTTTTGTCAATTTCATAAACTGGCAATTTAAATTCGTCAATTTAAGCAATTTGTTTAAGCTTTCTTTTAAAAGTTCTTTATCTTCATTAAATTATGGGACGCTCTGCTATTACTTCATATAAAATTTAAATATTAGACGGCTATATGTTCATTCATTATTTAAACAAAACAATTTCGGAGCTTTATGGGAACTTTGAATAATTAATATATGTGAAAAGCTTACGGAGCAAAATATAAACGAACTTTGATAATGTAATAGCACGTATAATTCAGTTCTCTTAGAAAAGACTGTTAGAACTTTCCCCAGATAAACGATCTTATTTGAAAAATTGCCCTCTTCAAAATTTTGATCCCCCTCCAAGTTCAGTGGAAACCAGTGGCACGTCCAAACCATTTATTTAACTATATCTAAATGGAAAACATTTAAAGCGAATGGCAACGGAATTAAATAACAGAAGATTACAACAAAAGGAAAATAAACTGCTGCACCAAGAAGAAAATATGCTTATTTTATAAGCATACCGTTTAGGGAATCACAGGTTCCATAAGACGCCTCGGGTGAAGAAATTTCGCGAACTCATTTTTTTTCAAAGCTTTCTATTTTTTAAAGCGATGAATTCAATTTCAAGTTGATGGTTTGTGAGAAAAATTCAAACCGATTTCTTCGTTTTAAGAAATTTTTTCACCACTTATTTTCCCGACAAATATCGCATTGTTTTTGTTTCGAAGGTTGATATTCTAATAACAGCTTCCATTGCTTGAATTATTCCTTAATTTACAACAGCTGTTCATGAATAAAAAGACTTTTTCTACCCAATATCATGCAAAAAAAAAAAAAAAAAAAAAAAAAAAAATTTTAGGAAAAAACCTAAGAAAGAAAATTTTTCATTATAAATTCCTCCTAAGGTTTGTTGTGCTTGACGCGAGTTGAATTACAAGAATTCTTAGAAGAAAATGGCTTTTAAACTCTGAAAAGGCTTTAAATGAAAGATTTAAAGAAAACGAATAGTTTAACACGATAAATTCCGAGAAAAGGACAGCTTTGTCAGTAATAAAAGTCAAGCTAAGAGAAATAAATATATTCGATACCACTTCACAGAAAATTTCCGAAAACGAAAAAATATATTTCTTAAACTTTACGATTTAACATTTTTCAGGAAAAATACAAATTCTTATAAAATTATTTGAAATAGTTAATAATTTAAAATTAAATAAAAATTATCTTCTGATTTATTCTTATCATTTATTGAACAAGAGAAAGTGGCTTCTGAAACATTTTACAAATCCATACCTAAGGTAAATTATATGTTAGGTTAATATATTAATCTACATTTCTTCTTATTATTATTTTGCATATAGAGGCCAATATTGATTGGCACAGCTAGTTTGAAGTGGGTTCTGAGCTACAAACAATGTGGGAATCGAATCAACGAACTGTTGAACTGAAGGCCAGAGCGTTAACGTAAAATTGGCAGATTAGCTAATTTGACTAGGATCAACAGTTCAAAGTGAATTTTAAACTATATAAGCATCAATGCCTGAAGTGGGAGCTGTACCAGTACTGTCAGAATTGCTATTCGAACTTTCAAACCATTGAATTTAAAACTAATCAAAAGTTATCCATTCAATCAAATAGCATGCTATTTCCACAATTTCATTTTAAACTTAGACTTGCTCGCGTGCAGTTTTAAGACACATTTATGTGAACTATTAAATATACAGTAAATCCATTACTATGTAATAATGTATAAAGACATTTTTACAACGTAAAATATTTATCACTCTCAAATTCATCACAAAAAGTTTTAATTAATTTTAAAAATAAGATGCTTGTTATTTTTTATAAGTAAAAAATATGAGGGAAAACTTTCAAGCAAGAAACGTATACGAACGTCCCACTAAAAGGAAGACATCGAGTTTTGGGTACGAGATAGAATCTAACCTTCGTCACGAAAGAATTAAGAGGGTTTGGGGATGAAAGAAAAAAATACCTTTCTCACATATCAGATGGAGAAACTTAAGTCGAGAGGGGGCGAACCCCTTGTAAATCAGATACAGGCGATTCCAAACATCTGGGCAGTAACGGGAATACTGAGAAAACGATCTAGTCTCTCTGATCGTTTTCTCGGTTCTAAGCCTGAGAAAAAAAATAGTTTTCTCAGTTCTAAGTCTGAGAAAACGATGATTGTCTGACTACATACACACAGAGCAGAAGAAAAAACTCCATATATTAGTCTCAGGCCACACCAGTTCAACAGCTAAGCATCAGAGGAAGAAAAAAAAAATCTAGCAATTTTTATCTTTAAAATGCAGAGTCAATTTATTTTCTAATTTATTTGAGAAGAATCAATAGTTCACATTACATGAAGAGATATGACTTTAGATATGAGCATTCATATAAATTTCTGTTTAATTTGTTGATGTTTAATTTTTTTTTTTTTACTTTAATCTATTAATAACAAATACAATACCTACATATGAAATATAAATTCATGTTATAAATGGAAACATTCGTCATCAATTTAAAATCGCAAACGAATACTAGAACTGACAGTTTAGCGAAGATCACCAAAATTGTTTAAAAAGCGATATTATTCAGACATTGGATTACAAATGATAATTATGAAACATCGTTAACTTTATTCCATAAACATTGTTTGCATTTATTAAGTTATTCTCCACAGTAAAAAAAAAGCGGATATTTTAAACTAGAACAAAATAATTCAGGCTCTTAACGTTATTTCATCAAGATAATATGGCTAATACGAATCACCTAAAAAATTCGTTAATTTAATCGAAACAATCTTTAAAGGTACTTTTTCGTTGTGCGTTATCTATCTCGACAAAAACACGTTCTAACGATGATATCCTGAAGAGATAATGTTTCAGATAACGGCCACAGTTTCGATAACTGAATCAACATAATTTTAAGTCAATGAATATATACTATATCTCTCAGCCGATTGGGCTACATATAAAACTGACAGATAATGGCACTAGGAGTCAAGCAATTGATCTTAATCAGAAGAAAATCTTGGGTTTAAAATAAAAGTTTAAACAAAGAAGGTCAAGATTAAAGGCAGAAAAGAGAAAAATAAATAATTAATGAAATGTAAATATTTAGATGAAGGCGATTCATGATTTAAAAATGTGATGATTTTATAAGTTTAAAAGTGGAATATTCTTTATCTTTTGAATTTATCAAATATTTTTGATATAAGACGACACATATGCAATAACTCCTGCTAAAATTGGTAATGTTTCCTACGCACACACCTTTAAAATTTTGAAATAGCTCAAAATCGAAAACAGAACACTAAAAGAAATTCCTTTGCAAAAATTACAAGGATTCAATGTGGTCTATTAGAACAACCACCACTCTTCGAAATCAACAGTTATGGGTTTGATTCCAGCAACTGTTAAAAAACGGGAGATCAACCTTGTGTTTCTGCACGCATATTGTCGGGGTACATGCTTAGAATTTTCATTTTTTTTTTCTCTAATGATAAGTAAACATGGCGACCATCCGGAAAGCATCATACGGTGGAGAAGAAGTCTTTACCTGTTTAGACTCTGAAGTATTAAATGTAACAAACAATAGAGGACAACATATTGTAAACTATAAATTAGATAAAAATGATTCAATTGAATAACTAAAAGTTGTAATTCAATGACTGATACATTGTGTTTTTTCTGTTTCATTAAGTACATTTATATAACGTTGATTTTACTAAGTTTACACAAAAATGAGATAAGTCTTCATAAAGAATTTTAAAATATTAAAATGTCAGAAAAACATCCATTACTTTTATCACGTTAAGAATATTTGGGATAATGTGACAATTATTGAATTTCTGTACAAATATTTCAGGGAAGCATTACAAATTAAAAGGAAATTGTTAAGTATCTGAAAACTTATTTTAGATGTACAGTAAAATAATGCTTTAAAAAGAACTAATTATTTACATATATATATTATAGGGAAAATATAATTCTTATAATAATTTTAAAAATACTTAAGGAATAAAACATAAATTATTATTTTTCAAAAAATTTATTCATAAAATATTGAGCGCTGTCCCTCATGCATCATTATTTCCCAAATCGAACAGAAACTAATAATTTTTATACATATTTAAATTAAAAACATTACTTTAAATGTCGATTTCAGCATTCATATTTGAATGCACTTAACAAAAAACTATTACTCAATTTAAAGTGGAAAAGATTTTAAATTAAATAAATTACAGGTGAGATTCATTGAGCTGTACGACACTTCTAAAATCTCATTAAGAAAACAGAAACCGCAGGAATTTCCAAGCCTTTTTATTTTTCTGATAAGCCATCGGTGGAAAACCAATCAAATAATTTCCATATTTTTTTGGCTCCCGTAACAATTTAGTTTGGCGCAAAAATTTTGCTTTTAAACACCTGACAGAAGAATCAGCCGCCAATTGGTTTCAACAAGACATGAATAAGAACGTTTTGTCAATATATTTTGTTTTATCTGTTTACGTATATCGCCAATTGAATTTAGTAACTACTTCTTTGGACGCCAAAAAATTCTTTTCTACACCTGTCACTGACTGAATCTGACGCCAAGATCATTCCTCGGAAAAGGGTAAGCCAACTAAAAAAGAGCATCGCAATAACCCCGTGGCAATCTTTTCTCGAAAATGACAAGGCCGGCCTGAAAGTAACCAGACCAGACATCAAAATGCTAGAATGAGATGGATGCTTGCAAAATATTATATATTTAGAAGGCGTTTAAGCCATGTTTGAAAGAGTGTTGGATGGTAAATGCTTGCAGAATATTAGCTTGACAAGATTAACCATCATTTAAGAGGAGGTATACATATTACCAGATTTGTTTCAGTAGGAAATTAAAGTAACCCAGAAAATTTTTTAATCAACATAAATTTGTAAGATAAGTAACAAATTTAAGGTAATTAACATGATGTAAAAAATATTACATTAGCTCAGAACAAGATTATAAAAAACACAAATTGCATAAGATGTTTATAAATACTAGTAACTTTTTACGATTAAAATTAATTTTTCATCTGAAAATGAACTTTTGTTTGAAATAAATAAAAATAATTCTCAGATTTCTTTTATTTATTACAGCTGTATAAATCTGTTACCTGGAATCTTATAAACTTGTAGAATAAAGTCCATTTCCACAAATTACTTCAAGTAACACTGAATAACAATATATCATAAAAACAAAAATGTCACAGAAAGGAAATTATCAGTGGTTGTAATATATAAATTCTATTTAATTCAAATTGTTCTAAATGTTAAAACTTCAACATATTACTGGTTGTAAATTTCATTAGAGTGTGTGAAATATGACCAATTAGCACAAAATATCGTATAAATATTTCCAAGTTCCATTTATGAAAAAATTTTAGAACTTAGAACCCCAATTTAAAATGACTTTGAAATTACAAAGTGACTTAAAATTTTCTTGAAAATTTTTTTCTTCTTAAATATTGTCCTTAACAAAACAAATATTTTGGGTTATGTATTTTCATGAAAAGGGAAGTGGAAATCAATTTGAGATTGTATCACTAGATATTTGATTCAAGTTTACAAAAACTCTTTAATTTTTCATTAATTTAAAATATTTGATAGATATACATTTTAAATTTCGAGAACGAATACTATGCGAATTAATATTTATTTGAAATTATTTAAAATTACTAATTTAAATACAAGAAATTGTTAAATACAGTTTTCATTCCTCTCCCACAATGTGTTTCAGTGTTAGGATTTATTTTCGAAACTCAATCCCCAATAAACGTACCAAATAATAACTCATTTCTATAGCATATGAACTTACTTTTCTAAAATTAAAATGTTCATCATTTGAATATAACTATTTAATGCATTCCATAGAATTCCACAAATACTACATAGTAAACTAGTTGTGTTAAGCCTTTTCTAGAAAAGAGTGCTTCGACTTACCGCACTTACAGATTGATCTGTATCGGAAGTTATTTTGCTAAAATATTACTTCAGTTAAAAAAATAAAAAATCACGAATAGAAAAAAAAATGAATGAAGAAAATAAATATGTAAATGTCAAAATTACCATTTTTACAAAAAAAAAAAAAAAAAAAAAAAAAAAAAAAAAAAAAAAAAACCCCTTCAGAAATTATTCCTAACGTATGCGTGTGAGCAACTCTAAGCACATGATTTTAACAGAACTACTTAATATAAAACATTAAAAGCAAAAATTAGGGCATTTCAATAAGCAGCAGCATTCCATTTTCATGAACTAAGAATAAAAAGCATTCAGGCCTTAGCTTCAACAGACTACTTCCATTCTTCTTCTCGATTATGAAACAGGGCAGCAAGCTTATGTGTACCAGTTTTCTCCTGCTTTATTTCCCTTCCTTTAGTCAGCTAAGGCGAAAAACTAACAAGTATTGCGTCTCTGGGAACAAATAATCCGAGAGAATAAAAAGACAGATGAGATCGAAGCAAAGGAAGTGCATGTTGTCCGCATTTCGGACAGCGTGGGTGAAAAGCTGTCCACAAAAATGTAGAATCTCAAGATGTGAGAAGAAAAATTACTTTTTCGTAGGCATGGTGTGATTCAAGTGAGCAATTAGATGAAACAAAGATTGAGTCCTCTAAAGATATATTCCTTATTTTCGAGTAAGCTTTACATTCATATTAGCAGATGATTTCTAAGCATTCCATTCAAACGAATAAGCATAAAAACCATAACTGTTGTTATATTTAGAAGAGCAGTGCTATATATTTATAACAAAATGATATCCGAATCTGGAAATTTTTAACATTTTAAGATTATATAAAATTACTTTCCCACTTTTTTAACGTAGTTACGTAATTTATGTTTTAATAAGTTTTTTGTAATGTAAAACTTTTGTAATTTGTATTTTTAATATACGTTAATAATTTTATATTGAAGAAAATAACTCGTTCGATAAGAAAAATTTTATAATACTACGAGGTTTTGTATTATTTCTTTTTAAATTCAGTTGCACTCAACGCTATTTGCTTATGTATTACAAGAAAAATAAATTAATATTATACTAAAAATTAAATATTTCACCAATAAAACCACGTTATTTTGTTAATATTTTAAATTTGACACTCACATTTATTTCACTATTATTGGCATTTTAATTCATAATTATTTTGTCGTCTTATTTGAATACAAAGTTTTTCGATACTACTTCGTGTTTCGAATGCAGTTTATTTGAAATTTCATTCTGTTCAACCGATGTTATTTTCATACAGTAAAAACATTCTATACGTTATTTGATACACATTCAATCATTATTCTAGTATATTGAATAAACAAGCACAAAGTTATCAACTTTTTCCAGTATATGGCCAAATAATGTAAAAAATAAACATGCATATGCTAGTAAATACATGTAACATTTTCTACCAAGCCATACATGTAATACAGTTAAAGATCACGAAATCAAAATGTCGCAAACAATTTGATAATGATCTAAAAGTATTTGCAACTATCGAAAATCGATGGTACGTATTGTGATACAAAATTCATTCCTTTACCCAGGATCAATTTCGCTCGGTATTTTAAGTAAAGTTATTTTTAGATGAATAATTACCGCCAATCGTTCAATATCTTCAGCAATTGAGCCAATCAGCAATGATCATTCGATTATTACTTTTAACTCAATAGACATTTGAATGGTTAAACGCAAAAAAAGTACATTTTTTGTAAATCTTTAGGCGTGAGAACACAAAACGATATCAAATAGAATAAAAAACAGAAAATGATTTTACTGACGGGAGTTACTCGTATTACTAATTTTATAACATAACTCTAGTGTTCTATAATCCTAAGTAATATTCTTATCTGAAGGTATTTCACGTGTAATACCGGATACAAGGACAATCTGCCAAGCTTAGAAGTATCTGAAAAATCAATGAAATAATTTTCTTGCAACATTTCAGAGTCAAGTAACTACTGATTTGTATCTAGAGTGCACTGTCAAATGAAAATAACATCCCACTATTCCGGCACTGAACAATGTCCAAAATCACGTGACCACCAGACGAGAATCACTGAGCCGTCAAAGGTAACAGAATCGGTCGGCAAATACAATAGAAAAGTTCTCCACCGCTTCCGATCACAACAGATAACAGTTCAAAATTTTAATATTCGGAGTAAATCATAATCCCACTAAATTTACAGTTCAGAGTTTTGCGAAGCAAAATGCATTCGTTTCATAATACAATTCATTTATCTGAGTAACTTTACATTTTATTCTGCTATTGAACCCATAAATATATAGTTAAAGCATACGAAAGAAAATGACACATAAAATAATTTATCCAAGCTAACAGAGCAGTATAAATGGAATTCACAAAAAAATTTAATAAAATAAAATTTTAGAAACATTACACTTTGGATAGGATAGCTACATTCAATTGTAAAATAAAATCTTAGATATTTATATATATCTCGTTTTGAAAAAATAAGAGGCATGTTTGCGATACTTGACACAATAACTAAAGCAATTTTGTCTGAAAGTTTTCTTTATTTTCCTTCTTTTTTTTTTTTTTTATCATTTATCAACAAATTATTAGAATATTTCTTAGAAAATTTTCTAAGATCAGTTAGTTTTTAAAAAAATTTAGCTGCAACAATTGAAACGATGTCTTACCACATTTACATTTTTGTATTGTCATCGATTATATGGAAGCAAATTGTCATATATATATTTCAGATAACCCAAACAAATTTAATTACTTTATTTTTCGAATGCACAGATAAAGTCCCTCATTTTTAAGCTAAAAAAAGAAATCTGTACTTGGCAATTTGCATTCATAATTTGTGTAGCAGTTGCAGTCGAGTATAAACGTACTAAGCAATTTTAGTACTAATTATACTTCTGATACAACTAGAGCGTTCACGAGAATTCCAGTAAAATTCTGAAATGACAGTGGTATTTACATCATTGCTATAAATTAATCTACCGTAATTTCCGAAAGAAACGCAGCAGCGTTTACTTATTTAAAAGTTACATTTTTAGAAGAGCGGCGTATTCATGATTTTAAAATTTTATGGCAATTTGTAAAATGGATTGTAAGTGCGTGAAAATACGTGTGAAAATATTGCTAATATCAATACTAAAAAATGGTGAATTTATATCCCCAAATAAAAAGATCGTACAGCAAGATGCAAGACTCTAACCAATAAGATTTTAATTCAAAATAAAACTTGCAAAATCTTTCATTCGGTAAGGAACAATCGAATATTTTTGGCTTCACCGTATGTACAGAAATTGTTTTCAAGGGGGGGAAATATATCAAATTTTCTTTTTATTAAATACCCAGTTGTGGCGAGATTCTTTTTAACAAAGTATAAATATTATACAAATAGAATTCTTTTAGTAAATATAAGTACATTCGAAAGCAAATGTGTTTTCAGCATTTCTCACATAATTTTTTTAGCTGTTTGCTTTATGCATTTTTCTTAACTGGTATGCAAAGTCATAAAATATATAGCGTACCAAGTCAAGATGAAGGACACTATTGCGATACATCTTACAATTTAACTTAAACCGGTACTTAGGCTAATATGGCGTTTTTGAGCAATATTATATTTTACAAAGCATTTTTTAACAAATGCGACGTATACGCTGGTGGAGCTAACTAAAATAACTCGTAAACTTAATAATTAAATAGCTTATGGAGCTAACAAAAATAACGAATAAATAACTTCAGGAAATAATTAAAAATTTTTAATGAATTTTTGCCATAAAATATTATGAAATCCTATTTACTCTTCCAAAGATTTTTTGTTATTACTTAAACTTTTTAAAATGCGATGATGCGTGATATTAACAAGCTTCTTTAAACAAAAATTCCACAAAATTACATTTTTCAGAATTAGACTTTCCATAGAGTGATATTTTTGAATTCTGAGCTAATATGATAGCTGAGCTTGAAACAATTATCTTAATTAATAAAGGGATAACCAATGATAAGATGTAGTTTAACCATTATAGTTTCATATATACCTTATATGATTTGTTTCGTACAAAACTTCATAAGTTGTGTAGCAGAAACTAGATGCTATACAAGCTACTGAGCCGTCAAAGTTTACTGAATCACCAAGAACAGAAATGTGTGACATCTTTAGGAATATAAATGAAAATGTTAGAAGTTCTTTTCGAAAATGCTGGCATATGTATGAATGATTTGTTTGGTATGTTTTATTGCTTAACGGTTATTTTCTGGGAACAAGAGCTAATTAGACTCGGACTTACGGCTTAAAGTGGATTCCGAATCACTATGAACTTCTAACTCAAGGTGGGATTTGAACCCACGCACTCCGTGTGAATGGAAGGCAAGAGCAAATGCTTTCTATTGTATGGGGTACGCGAGGAAATTTTAAGAGCTTGACAATAAAATATATAAGGACATATCAATTTAAAATACATAACGATTAGTAAAATAATTTGTGAATGTTAAAATCAACTAGTATTTCTACAGTGAAAAAGATCAATGTAGAAAATAACACATAAATAACCTATACTAAAAATAATTAAACAAATATTTTTAAATATCCCACTTAACTGTACTCATAACAAAATTATTAAGGATAAAAAATGAAAATTATTGCAAATTATGCACAGATATTAAAATATTAACATTAGCCTCAAAAATTGGTTTAAATTTAGTAAATATTAACAATCATATAAAAAATTTCAGCTCGTAAAAATCAGAAAATGTTTTCTACAAAGAAAATATCAAATACGCGTATAAAATACACAATACAATCAAAAGTACTCTTAAAAAACTAGATAAATACGAATTTACAAAATAGAAATTAGTATACATATATATATTCCAAAAGTGAAAAATTCCCTTTAAATAATGCCTAATAAATCTAAACAAAGTAAATAAATGAATGTTTTTTAAGCTTAATTAGGTGCGCGTCATCATCTATATTTTTAAATTTAAAAAAATGTCAGCACATTATCAAAATCTGATTAAAAGGAAGCCAACAGATTGAAATATATATTCTATCGCAAACGACAAGATATCACCTATCAGTCATCTGTTTCCTAAAAAAAATCATCATTAAGATCAATTAAATTTCATAGAAAGTGATGATGCTTGGGGAAAAACACGCGAATAAATCGACATGTGTTGCATTGACAAAGTATATTAGATCAGTCGCAAATGTATAAAAATCCACAAAATCAAGAATATGCACAGAAAATATCATGTACTTACATTCTAAGTTATTCTTAAACAAATAATAATGAAATCCAGACGCATTCATAATTTCAGTCCGTGCATGATTGTTCCTATCGTGATTCCAGATTCGTTCGCTTCATAACTAAGCGGATGGTGAGACAGGAGACGTTTCAGTAGATTTCCATTTTAGGGTTGCAATTTAACCATGGCAACGGCGCCACGGTTATTTCCTTTGGCGACTTTAAATAAAATTTTCACAATCCCAAAATTTATTCAATTGTTGCCATCCAATTTTTTATTTTAATATTTTTTATAGAAAATATTTATAATAGAAATTGAAAATAGATAATAATAGAAAATAATAAAAGAACTTATAATAGAAAATATTTATAATATAAAAATTTTTAATAGGAAATATTTCTTTTTCAATTAAAAAAAATATTAATTTGAAGGGGATTTCCGATAAAATACCTTAGATTTAAAATGTTTTTAAAATCGAAATAGAGTCGCATAAAATCAACCGAGTTGCATTTTATTGATAAAAGATTTATCCAAAATTGGTAATGATTATATTTTTGAAAAATGGGGGGATTTTATTGAAGTTTAATTCAAGCATATTCTAGTTTTCCGTTTAAAATTTATTAATTTATTACCGGAATACATTAAAAATTTTAAACGGATAAACGAATATCTTTTTACAATTTTCTTACAAGTTATTTTAAAACAGAAAATTTTGATGCTCTCAAACATTGTTCATTTTGAAAGAACTTATTACCAATATTATGGAACATTATTCAAATAATGGTTTTTAGCAATTAAAGTGAGAGCTCTTTAAATATTAATGCTATTATAAAACATTTCTTCAAATCTATTTGTCAGAATAAATATACTTGTAGGTTTCAGCGGAAACTTTTCATTTTCCTTTATTTTTTTAAGAAAACTTTTTAATTATATAGCAAACGATTGAAAAAATTAGTTACACAAACGAAAGAATTAAAACGATCTTCAATTCAAGCAACAACTTCACTGTATCTAAATGACATTAATTTTACGCTCAGCAGTAAATTTAACAACACTCTGAAATATTTTAATATTATTTCAGCTAACTCCACTATCCCCCTATCTGAACGCTCTCCGGAAATTAGCTGTTTAATGGCACTAGTCGTCTCCTCATTTTGCATTCCGGTCTTTCTTATTATATATTATCGATCAAATTTAATAATGTCGGTTTTCAGAAGGTGTTTTCCACCCCCCTTTGTTTCTTGAAAGTGATGTTAGTTGTTGTAAATTGAAAAATAAGAAAAAAGGTTTTTCTTTTCGCTATGAGAGGCAAAAAATTTTTCTTTAGTCACCGAGAAGACATCTTAAAAATAAAAGCTGTCTCGTTTTCACTGTCTGGCAAGAATTCGTAGCACTATTTTTTAAATTAAATAATCAAATGTTTATTTCGTTATAGAGAAAAGTCACAACCAACTCTTACACTTAATATTCAAAATAATTAAAGATAATTTACTTTTTGCAAATATAAAATTAAATTTCACTTTAGAATTTAATGGGTAAAAAAAAGTAAAAATGAAAAAATTCATATAAAACAAATATAGGAGAATTTATATTAAATAAATCATTTCCTACCGTCAAATGATGAAACAATGAGTCTGTTAAGGATATCAGAAGTGTGTTATATTCAGAAACTAAAAATATTACGAATTCAAATATTTACGATAGTTTATAACTTAATATATATATATATATTTTTATGTTTACTAACGATATTAAATGTATATATTATTATATTTATTTATATATATATATATATATATATATATATATATATATATATTTATAGTTAGTAAACATAAAAAAGTAGTTATAAAAACTTATAATTCTCTGTATTAATTATACTAATATTTTGAAGAACCCAGGGCTATAATGCTCTGATTTCTTAAAATAAGATAGATGATCGTTTTTATTACGTTTTTTCTTTTTTACCATTTCGGTTTTTTTTTTAAAGTGCAAAATATACGTATTTCAAAAATATGTATATTTTTATATACAATTATGCACTAGTCATTCATAAATTATATTTAATATTATGCTAATTGAAAGCGTAAAAAAATGCAATATTCATATCAAACGAATTGAATCACACAAGCTAATTATTCAATATAATTTTCTATATAATAACTTGGGTATTGAACGGAAAGCAAGTTGGGAAAAAATTTATTAAAAGGAATAAATGAAAAATTATTTAAATGTAATACAAGCTCTAAAGCACTTTAATCACAAATTTTATCAGAAGTTTTGTAAGTCATTAATAATAACAGAACATTTTAAGTTTTATTACTTTATAAAAAATTATTAACCAAAAGATCTTAATTTAGCCTAAAAAGTTTCGAATAAATATTAAGCACATTTTTTTTATTAAACAGTCAAAAATCTTAACTAAATAAACTTAAATCAAATACCAAACAAAACAAGTTTATATATATATATATATATATATATATATATATATATATATATATATAAAGGTTTAATTTCTTTGTTACTTCTACTGTCACATTTTGCAATTCGAGAGAAATTTACAATTTAAAGTGGATTTCCCAAACCACTACAAACCTCTAGCCCTAAGTGGGAATCGAATCCTTGAACTGAAGGCCAGAGAGTGTTAACTATTCCACTGCCATTTGACAACTAAGACAAAGGCAACAAATTGTATTGCTAAAAAATTGTTTACAAAAATTTCACTAAACAGCCTATCACTATAAGCCGATTGAAACATTTTTTTGGGCTTAAAACGAATTCAATTTTTTTTAATTAATTAAGGGAAAGAATAGTCAATTTTTTAGAAATCTAAAAAACAAATTTTTGAAAACACTAACTGAATTAATTTGCATATCAAATTAGAGAAAATTTTCAATTATAATTCAAAACAATTGAAATTTTATTAATCTAACCTACTGTACTATTCAAGATGATCATTAATTAACAATAATATCAATTTGTTTGCTTTTGTTACTAACGGTCATTTTCTGCACTCGAGGACTAACGAGACATTAGTCGACAACTTAAACTGGAATTCGAGCCTCTATAAATATCCATGCTCAAGGTGAGATTCAAATCTTTTAATTATTCAAGCAATGGCCAGAGGGATAACTATATAACAGTAATTTCGACAAATTAAAACATAAGAAACTTTTAGTACTTGCTTCGAAATCAAGACTTGAACATTTGAATAAAAACTACTCGTTGAAATAAGGTTTTTTCAGTTTAATTGAGAATTAAATTATGAATAAATTATTCATATTATAATTAGTAACAGATTTATAAAATTTTTTTATAATAAGGGGATTAATAAGATTTAAATCAAAAGTCTTTAAAAACACGAGTAAAATTTTCATTGAAATAAAAAATAGAATCCTACATTTAATTGAAAACAATAAAAGAATTTACTGACACCCACTTTCAAAATTAACCATTCGAGCATTATTTAAGAAAAAGGGAATGACGAGCAAAGGGATATCGATAGGGGCGGAGAAAAAACAGCATTCAATAAATCGTAATTGCTGTCCACGAACGTATTTAAATTGCTCCATAAAAATCTCAAATTACACACGCTTGCAGTGAAAAAGTGATCTTCAGACGATGCATTACGCACAAAATTATTTTTGCTTTATTTTTAAATTATGGATTTGCAGAATTCGAACCCTTAAATGCAAACAACTATATTATCAAATGTTTAGAATACTGAAGAGAAGAAACTCATTATGGCAAGAAAATCCTGTTTGAACAATCATATGGTTTGGACTTGAGCCAATCGAAGCGGATACCACTAAATGATTGAATGCTTTCCGATAAGGAGTTCTCGACTTTCAGGATGCAGGTGAAGTATCTAATGACCAAAGTAAAATATACAGATGATAACTAATGCAACAGAACAGATGTTAAGGAGAATGCAAAAATCCATTTCCATCGAGATTTTCTTCAATTAAACATTCTTTTAAAATTTCTTTTTGCTAGTACCGTTGGACTCCGAATTATAAAAAAATTATAGCACATCTTTAAATTACATTTTAGGAAAGCAAAATACTTTAAATGTGAAAAGAAAAAAACGTTTTTACAAGTCAAACAAAGAGGATCCCTTCCATTTTTGAACTACTTCACCCTTTAGCAGAGAGTTGAACCCACAAACAGTAGAGCTGAAAGCTATCCAATTATTAGATTGACATAAAAAAGGATAGAGTGATTATTTTCGGAAAGTAATTTAATATGAATTCTGACTTCAAAATATTTCTTTCCAATGTAAAAAGACTTAAACGCAGCACTTTGAAGATGATGTATATAACACATCAAAACGACGGAATTTCAAAATTTTGGAGTGGTTAAGCCTTTTTCGATGCAACACACATATTAAAAACTAATAAAAAAGAATGGGCAATGAATATTTCGTTATTCAATTCTACTTAATTCACATTAGTAAGGCAGAATATGAGCAAAATCACTGAAAACTGATATTACGGTTCACATTAATAAAGTAGAATACAAACAAAGTATTTTGTAGGGTATTTTTTTTTTTTTTTTTGCAGTGATTTTTCACATAAATGAAAAATGCAAATCAAATTTTTCACAAATGCATATGAAAACTATATAAACATTTAGTTAAAAAAATATCAAATCAAATTTTGTAAAAATTTGAAATAAATGCATTAATGTACTTATGCCATACAATTAGGATTAAGATACTATGTCAGAGTTACATTTAATTATAGAAATATTGACTCAAAATTTAAAAAAAAAAAAAAAAAAAAAAAAAAAAATAGAGTGTGCTGGCATATGAAAACCACAAAAATTAATAAGTTCCTTAAAATAATTCTTTGCTAAGAACTGAATAGAAAATACTACTGAAATTGAAAATTTTAAAATCAAAAATACGATAAGAAGATTTTTCTATGAATCTCACAAATTAAGCAACTTAAAAGTACCTATAGATACACACATATTTATGCTAATACACCTCGCTCTATTTTCGTTATGACTTTCTATCTTTGACCAAATAACCTTAGTTTAATGTTGATAAAGATTGCATTGTTATTTCCTAGGAGCAACATAATGCAATGCCGAGAAAATCAATCAGTTATCAAATCGTTAAAAAAAAGAAAAAAGTCTTTTTCTGACTTAACTCCGAATAAAATATTAAAACGTTATAAAAGTGAACAGACAATAAAAAAGAAATAATGATGTACGCAAAACATTCATGATGTAAAATTATGAAATTAGGTTTGTCGCACACGACGGCAAACTCGATCTACGCACTCATTACTTTATGATGTTACGAAAGAGTATCCTCGTTGGGATTCGAACACAACCATTGTTGAAATGAGAACCTAAAGCATTTACCATTCCACTGCCGGCGATGGAAAATTATGAAAGTGAAACTAATTTCTTCAAACCAAGTCGTAGAAATATAAATAAAAATAAGAAATATAAGAAAAAATTAAATATAAGAAATATAAGAAAAATATAAGAAAAAATATAAATATAAGAAAAAATTAGTGTCCACTAGTGAATACAAGAAAATTCCGTGACACATTTCATGGGAAGATGAAATAAAAAGTGACTCGAAAATTGCTTCAAATTAATTACTTATCAAGAGTGTGGTTTCTTTTTGACTTACAGATAATCGCCAAACATATAAATGGACTTCAAATTACTTGTGTGATTTAAAATTACAAATTTTATATTGTATGTATATATACTTGCAAAAAGAAAGAATTGCATTTTCATGTTTAGGATCTCGTTTGGCAGTCTTCCGAAAATCATTCTTTGCAGCTGTTACCTAAAAGTTCAAAATGTACTCCAAACGACATTAAATATCCGTGGTTATGTCGTAGGACCAAGTCCTCGGACTGGAAGGTCTAAAGTTTGATCTCAGTCACTGTAGAATAGCAGGAGATGGACGTTAAAAATCTACTTTCTGCACGAATCTCTTGTTTCCAGTTTTTCGCCCTTGCAATACGTGAATACGACATACTTTCGATAAAAAATACTTTCCGGAAAGGCAAATATGTCATGTTCAAATACCTTACAACTTCTATCGGCTTGTTAAGCTATTCGATACATGGTGTCACACATTCCCGTGCACGATGGAATCGAACCCTGAAATGTTGAAGTATATGACATAGAGCTAACCATATTCATCTGCCAGTTTATCCTAACTTATGTAGAATTTGAGAAAATTTAATATGGAAATTCATCTTTGAAATTAACCACTGTGGAATTTGAAAAAAAAAGTACTTTATGAGAATCCTGATTTTGCTTAATTTGGTAAATTACACAGAAACGTACTTAAAATAAATTTCTTTTAGCTGTATTATAAATGTCACTCGTGTATAAAGCTCAGAATACTGCTTTATAACAAGTTTGCACAGTAAAATTACCGTTAATTACTCTAAGTTTGTTAAATCTTTGTCTATTTATAATAATTTGATAGTATATAAATACTGATGGACTTCAGTTATTCCAATCATTATTGTTTAGATTTAAATAAATCATTTTTTTTGCTTGCATTAAATTATTTTTCTCATATAAAATACAAAGTAAAAATGATAACTTTTAAAAAACAGTCTTTAAAATGTAAGAGAATTTATCACCACAAATAATTATGAATATCACATGGAAAAATTTATTTTTTCCACTTTTTTTAACAACGTGTATATAAAGTTACACAACAGGACACTTAATTGCACAATCATTCGATCAATCTTTATATGGGATCAATTTTAATTGATAAAATTATAAAATAATCATTTGATAACTATATATATATATATATATATATATATATATATATATAGAAAATATTCACACTTTAATCACGTGGTGGCGATGATAAATTTTACTATTTATTAAAAGTGAATCTCTAAAAAAATAAAGCTTTTACAGTTTCAAGCTTAAATAAATGTACAAGTTTAAATTTAATGCAGAAATTCATGAAAATAATTACTAAATTATTTTTTTAATTTATAGCTAAAATCTAAATTTATAGATATTTTCAGCGTCAAATGCACGTAATATAGTAAATGAAAAAGAAGCAGACAGGCTTTCCTCTTTAAAAGGTTATCACGAGAATTAATACTTTTTTCTTAGACAAAATTTCAATACACTTACATTAACGGGAGAAGAGCATAAAAAAGTATTTCAGGCACACATTCCTTAAAATTATCTTATATAATTAACTATAGATTAAACTAAGAGATTAAAATTTCTTAATTAAAAAAAAATATCATTATTTTATGCACAGTTAAATATATGTTCCACTAGAAATTATACTGATAATTGTTACGAACATTTTAAAAAACCTACAATCCTGCATTTTATTTACAAATAAATACTAGTTTAATACTTTTCATATTTTTTATTTCTTAGAAAGGGAATTCCGTTTTAACATTACACACATGTTGTTTTTTATATCTTCAATATAGAATGGACATTACTTCAAACTAGTGGGAGGAAGAATTGGCATCTCATTTAAATAAATTGAAAAGTATCTCTCAAAATGATTAGCGCGCGCGCACCCACACACAAACAACTAGCTTACCATATTTAAATATTTTTAAAAGTTTTGTAAATTCTAAATCTTTTTACTTCAAAATCTTCTTAAACAAAACATTTTTTCAAATTTAAAGATTTTTGCAGAAAAAATTAAATATTTTGTAACTGGCATGCAATTTTTCAGTTGTATTACAACAGAAATTAACTATAATTAGTATTTATTTGTTAATAGTTAGTGGTCAAATTATTTTTTGATAATTTATTTAGGAAAAAAAAACTTGATCTTTATTTGCGAAATAAATTGTATTATCTGGGAATAATTAGTCTAATTCCTTACTAAAAATTCATTGTTTTAAAAATTCCTTCTCGCGTAACTATTTTTTAACTTCAAATAATAATTATCGCCATATTCTCACAAAAAGTTATATATTTCTAAGGATACATACGCAAAAGGATATATATGTTTAGAAGGAGATAAGTGAAATTATAATCATAAAAATAAACGAATTTTTCCAATTATATACAAAAAATGCAGGAATAAGCATTTGATAAATGATAATCGCGAGGGAAAGTTACTGCAGCTCTCTGACATGTTCTTTCAGCAGCTTTTCAAACACGATAAGCCAATCTTTGAACACACCGCTGACATTAACCTTTGAAGGATGGTATTGACAGAGCTGCTCTAACAAAATATTTGCATGCGTTTTCTTCCTTTTCCCCTCGTACCAACAAAACGCCAACTTCATTTTACGTCAACAGTTGTTTTAGTTTCAATTTACACAAACACGTTTTACCCCTTTACAGAAAATTAAACTTGGGGAAAGAATTCCCATTCACAGAAAAGAAAATCCTCATTCACAGTATATATGTTGGAAGAGGACATAAAAATAGGAAAAGTTCTATTTCCTATATAAAACTACTTCGCTTGAAAGGACATCTTAGAACTTCTGTATATTATAAGTACTTAAAAAGTAATTAATTGCAACGATTTATATTTATTAACATAAATATTTTAACTCTAACAGTTTATATACATTCATTTTATAAGTTGTGTAATAAGGACAATATTTTCTGCTAGGTTTAATTTATGTCTCGACATTCACTTTTTAATGCAAGTAGTCATTCAGACAAACTTACGCTCCAAATCATTACAAAAACGTCTGCCGGCGGTGGGAAACGAGCACATGAACATTAGAACTGAAGATCAGAGTGTTAGTGATTCAATAAACAATTGATGCCTTCTGCTCAGTATAGAGGTTAATAAAAATACATAAATATCATATTATCAAATCTATTTTCTACAAAAGTTTTAACTAAGTTTAAAATTTATGATTTTGTATTAATTTTTACTATTTATATTCAGTTTTATTTGAATTATTTAATCTATTCAATAATAAATTCTGTTCTTAACTTGTTTCTGAGTACATAATACGTTTTAACCTTTTTATTATTATAGATAAAATAAACTTCACTTAATAAAACATAACTCAGCTCTAAGTTGAGACTTAACAGATATATTTTAAGGACTATCCTTGATTTCATAATTTTCGTCTCAATACTCACTAAATAAACTTATAGTTAATTTTATACATCCATACAAATTTTTTAAAAATTATCAATAAAAATTTTTGTTTACCACTTTAACTATTAATAAGTAAATTTTAATTCAATAATTCAATGTACATTTTTTATTCTACTTTTTTACTTTATTGAACAACATACTAGATATTAAAATTAAATGTTGTTTATATAGTAATATGTATGAACTCCATAACATGCGGTATTTTTAATAAAAATATAAAATTATTAATGGTTAAAATAATGACAAAAGCATGAATAAATTCAAGGAAGCCAAATAATAATAAAAAATTATCTCAAGAGTTTTAAATTTTAAAACTCAACATAAATTGATGAAACATTAAAATGATTTTTATGGGAAAAGGCGAGAAAAAAGATTAAAAGAAATTACCATTATGCAATAACTTTTGAAATTATATATATATATATATATACTTGCCTAACCTACAAGTGCTCATAACACATACATTTGCTTTCATAGAAAATTTTATGCATTTTATTTATAAAAAGATAACTTCGGGAACACTTGACGCACGTATGCACACGTATTTTAAGTAAACATAAACTTAATCTAAAATTAATTCACCGAATTATTAGAATCTATGATAAATGTTAACTAAAATATTTTAGTTTTAGAGTTTCGCCAGGGAAAAAAATCTAGCTATAAATGCAGTGCTCTCTCTATCTCTTTTACCTTCTATATCAGCAATACTGTATTTAAGAAAAATAAAATTTTATGTATGAGAAAGAATGCCTTCCGTTTTTAAAAAGAGAGTGCCCCGATGTGGGCATCTATTAGCCAAATTACGACTTTGGCTCTTAGATGGCAACACCCCCATCTGGGTCTTCCAATTTAGAGATTGAAGCCAAAGAAGACCAATAGCCTGGCTCCAACCACCCTCTGAGATATAAATTTGAAATGAGAACATGGAGGACACTGCGCCCATGACATATTTTACATACCCCAGTCGCCATTACTGAACACGACGGATCTTCGGTTAAGCCAGGAATCGAGCTCACTGCCTACCGACAATGAGAATGAGGACCTAAACAACCACGCCTTCGCGGCCACGATAAATAAGTAAATGTAAAGAATACAGGGTAGACAAAGAAAATGAAAAATCGTTCAGTAAATCTTATATCAAAAGTCCAGATTTTTAAAAGATAATATTTTCCAACAAAGTCCATTGTTTGTAAAAAAAAACAATGCTATTTGCTTAAAAAAGAAAATTTGTAAGATATACTAGGGATATTTGGGAAATAATGATATACTAACCACATAAACGGTAAGAAAAAGGAAAGTAAATGTGCGTGTTTTCCTAGAATTCGGAGGTAATTACTTGAGGATTCTCACGGTTGTATCGAATTTCGATGCCAGGAAGACACTCCTCTACCTTGGAAGTTTTTTTTTTTGAGAAATCCTTCTTTGGCGGTCAGTTTTGCTGCTGCTCCAAAATATTTTGGACAAGGGCACCGTTAATGAGAAACATTTGGGCGGGAATTTTCTCACGAGTAAAACGCCACTCTAGTCTACGTAGAGATGTAAAATTTCCTAGAATTTTGAAGCTTGGGGGGGAATTTACTTGGAAATTTTGGGGTATATTGGGAACTTTGAGGGAATAAACTCAGCCAATCACATTTCGTTTTAAGGATTATTTTTCTGCATGTGTATGAAGAGAAGAGAAGAGAAGTAAAACTTGGCATCTGTAAATAATTTTTAAACAAAGTTTAAAAAAAATTTTCTACAATAAGCATCCATAAAATCAATGAAAAATATGAGATAAAAGGATTAGAATTGTAAAAAAAAATTTAGTATTGAAAAATTTCATCCCTAATTGCAGCGTACCGAATAAATGACGGTTAAATAACTAAATAAAGCTCTCTCTCTCTCTCTTGCGAAATGTCTAAAACTGTTGAAACTCTCTCAAATTTTAAAATTATTTTGTGTGAAAATAACTAAGTGAAAATAAACTGAAAATTCTTGTTCGATCAGAAATAATATTGTTTCACTGGAACAAATAGTGATTCTTCTTTTCATTTTTATTTTTCAAATCAGTTCTTTTAAATAGTAAAAGATTTATTATTTTTTGCGATCATACTTTGTAAAGAAGCTTTGAGTTTTTCATGTATTCGAAATTGCTTTATTTGAAAATTATTTCACTGTAATGTATATTTTTTTAAAACAAATTATTTGAAAAAAAAAAAAAAAGGAAGGTACTCCTTTAATTCTCGGTCTTCGTATTAAACTGAAAATTAACGATTTAAAAATAAAAGGAAATAATGCCAAGCAAATTGCTTTCACTTTTGACTTCTAATTGACAAATATTTATTATTCTTATATTATTTATATTCTATTTATATTATTCTTTTTTAATATTGAAAAAAATGTTGACATTTCTAATTTACCAATGATAAAGATACTGTTTCATAAGCTATTTTTCAACTGAATATGTGTAAATGGTACACAGATTTAACCACACAATATATAAATGACAGTATGAGGTGGTGCAACATGTGAAAATTGTGAACAGAAAAGAACTCTTCCAGGGAGTCATGATTTAAAATCATATATTGTAGGAAGTAATGAGGAGAAAATCCTATGGGGAATTTAAGTCTTTTTTGATGCAATATTAAAAGCAAGCTAAGAGACGTGGAAAGTGCAAATTATATGCAAACAGTTGTAACTTGGTGCTGTGTTGATAATGGGTACCACATGAAAAATCAAGCAGTACTAAATATAGTCAATGTTAAAAAGCGATTATATTTCTTTTGCGAAAAAATAATGAGTGAAGTAATTTGCCTTTCTTAATAAATTTTTAAATACATTATCTATAGTAGGAATAGTTTTATTAAAATGAAAGAAGGCATTTGATGCTCTTACAACAATATTTTCAATATTATTGTAATAAAATATTCAAAATATTTTTTTTTTGAAAAATGTCTAATATTTTTTGCACACTCATATTTTTCGTCCACAAAAGTCCTGATATTGTAACAGCCAATTACATGTAATTTTGAGTCCAGAAGCTAAAGATCAGCCACAAAACAGTTTGAAGTCAGATGCCCGCAGCTAATCAAAAACATGTAAATAAAGCCATGAATTTCATGTAATAAAATAATAGATTTCTTTTAACTCAACCTAATAATAATTTAAGAAACTAATAATCTAGATTTTCCTCAAAAGGGTAAACCCTGACACAATAGCTTCTTTAGCTGACCAAATGAACGATAATATAATTCTTTCTCATAGTTTTGTTACCTACTAGAAAATGAAGTGAGTGAATGACAACTTATATTTATAATTATAGCAATTAGAAAAGTAAATTATTAAAAAATGGAACATGTGAAATATTTACACCTATTCATTCATTTTGTTCGAAGCGAAATTTTTTGCAGATAGTAGCTACTTTCTATTGATTATTAAAGACGCAAATTTTAAGGGGACTCTAATTTTTTCTTATTTGTGTTTTAATTATATTCGGACAAGGTTTCATAATATTTCAGTTTAGTGAAATTTTTTTTTTTTTGGGGGGGGAGCTATATTTTTTTATAAATTTCACTTTTTTATTTATAGAAGAAAATATAAAATATTAACAATATTTTGCTTATTAAATAAAATCAGTAAAAAAAAAAAAAAAAAAAAAAAAAAAAAAAAAAAAAAAAACTAATATCTTGTCAAATCAAATTTCTGTATATTAAAACTTCTACAATTTGTGTTTTAATTTTGAATTTCTAAATATAAATAATCACATAATTATTATTCAGAATAAGAGGCCCTAATAATGAATTTATCAGTCGTAATATTAACCAAATATTAAATAGTATATTTTGTATAGATTAGGGTATTATTTGGTTAATCAATATTAAAATTTTAAAAAGGCATGTAACTTGACTTAGACATGCTGTAAAATTTATTTTTGGAATCCACACATACATGAGGAACAGTGCAGCGTTCACTACGTTAATTAAGTTTTATCATATGAGCTTACTTTTTTGGAATCTCCCCGAAATATTGGTTCATAAGCCACAAAATATACAAATATCATTGCAAATCAATTGATGAATAACTTTAAACTAAAATGAAAATGACCAGTATATTTTAGAAATTTTATCAGAAAAAAATTAAGATATTTTCTACATTTACAAATGCACAAATGTGTAGTACAAAATAATGATAGATCACCACAAATCTTGAGCAAACTTCAAAAAACACGCTAATTAAAAACACGATTAAAAGAATACAATTTTTAAAGGGAAATAAACTATGTAAATTTAATAATATAGAAATATAAAAGTAATTTTTTTTATTTAAAGCAACCGTTTCCTCTTTTATTATGTCAGTTGCTCCTTCGTCTAGAAACATCAACTCTTTCCCCCTTCCACGTTTGATTTGTCCCAGGGCTTATTTCTCAGCATATATGACACAATAATTATAAAATTTAAAATGCATTTCCACAAATAAAATCGAAATTCAATCAACATAAACCTGAAATTTCCTGGAAAATTTTGTTTTAGCTTCTATTTAGAGCTCTTCTCTGAAATGCGTCCGGGGTATGATAGGCCCTTTTGCTTCCCCCTTCACTACATCTCTACATATTAGAAATCGAAGATTTGTTTTCTGAATATGAAAATATGGTAAAGTAACTAAGATTATATAAAAAAAATTATATATGCATCACTAAAAATTAAAAATATATTTAATGCATTTTTGCTTTTTTTTTTAATTTTATTTTTTGAGAACAATAAAACCATTGGATGGTAAAAAAAAATTACATTTAAATCTTAAAAAAAAAAAATTAAAAAAATTGTATAAATATGAATTTTTTTAAAAAAAAGTAGTGCTCTACTTTAATAGATCACACTTTTTAGGCAACTAGATTGATTGATGAACTCAGCTGTTTGAACACAAGATAAAACGCTATTCTTTTTCCATCAAAGAATCGTAACGCCTGCTGCCATCTATTCGCCGTTTTCTACATACAATGCATCTTGAAGTAGAAATTACAATTATGCTAATATATAACATTTTAAAATGAATTGCTATTTTAACTAATATACGTAATTTAACTGGAGTTAAATTAGAAAAATTGGATTGCTCAAAGAGATTAGTTTTCCCAAACGAAAAATAAATATTAATTTTTATTCCCAAATTTGTTTTTAATAACAAATTTTCTGTCCTTATTTTACGATTACTGAAATCAACTAACCTTTGCAATCAAGAAATATAAAAATATTCATAAAAACAATATAGGAAATATACTTAAAAATTTCACAAAAATATCTTGAAAAAATTCTTTCGACACAATCAAAAAAAGAGAATTATTTTAAAGTTATTTTACCATGTATATACACAGATTTATTTAGTATTAGACATTTTTAAATAGTTTAAAATTATCTTTTTCAGAGGTAAATGAGAAATTTAAGTTGCGCCATCTATCGTGAATAAATGATATAATAAACATGATACAAAATTAATTTTATTAAAAAGGAAAAGTAATTACTAAATTTTTACAATATTTATAAGATACCTTTTTGCGATATTTTTCAAATAAAACTGAATTCTATGTTTAGAAAATAAGGAATAAAATAATTATTAATTTGAAAAAAAGTTTAATCAATTTACAATTTGTTTTGATAGTCGCGATCAGGCATTTCATTGATAAGTAAAAATATAATTTATAAGCATGTCAGTCAATCAGTACTTAAATGAAATAATTAATACAAAATGTCATTTTAATCAATCATAATAAAAACAAATTAGAATTTCCTATGGGAAAGAAATTGTTGGGTTTAATGTCAGCTAATGTTCAACCTAATTAAAACCATTAAGTTTAACAATATTTTAATTATCAGTATCCTAACGAAATTTTTAGGAATTCAATTACTTGAAAAAAATATTTTATAAATATTTTAGATAAAGAATTCGGTGAATTAATATTACAACCAGAACTATTTGAAACGCGAAAATAAAGTACAATTTATTTTTTAAATTGGTAAGTGAAGTGGTTAAAAAGAATAAAATTCATTTTCCAACTATTTATTAATAAAGCAAGAACTGTTAGTTCATAGGTTATTAGCAAGTAAGTTCATATGTTATTAATAAATCTATGAAGTACATTGTTGTCTAGAATAGATGAGTAGGAATCTGAGTTGAACCTACCATGAATGGGTTCTAATGATAATGATCAAGGGTTCTAATTCATACCACGAGAAACAACCCCAGGCCATAATTCTACTTCCAAACATTTCTGTAAGACAATATACATCCTGGCAAAAGACGTATCCAAGCATTCAGACTGCCACCCGACTGGTATACCTTGAACCTGGATTCATCACTCCTGGGTGTGTATTTCCACGCTTTTACATTCCAATTTCGACGTTCCTAGAACTTCACACACAATCGAACACCGCGTTTGGATTTTGTTATCAAAGGTTTATGGGCGGCAGTACGATCATGGGAATTAAGCGAATGTACCTCCTTGCAGATGAAATTTCTCGAAACAGTTTTGGATGCTTGTTGAAATTCCTGAAGTATGTGGGCAATTTGTTTGGAATGTTTTTATTTTTTCAATTTCTTATGACATCGCTCGTTGGTCTCTATCTCTTAGTTTTGTGGATCTGTCGGGTCGAAGTCCATTCCGACAGTCACCACTCAACTTCTACTACTCAATCGAAAAAGCCACAAGTAGATTTCGAAATGTTTAAACTCACTAGGTATGTCCTCTGAGGACCAGCTGGTTCTATGATATCTGACATTTAGGCCTTTCTCGAAGTCAGGCAGCTTTGAATTTCATGCGACTAATGCCAATACTATTTCCTATAGAATATTTAAGTACAGAAGGCGTGGCGTAGATATCCTCATTTGCATGGCTATCTAAATACTCATTGGTAAACAGTGTAGATTTAGGTATTAAAGAAAATGAAATAAAATACTGTTAAAATACTTGACACTTACAATTAGAAATATTAAAGAGAAGTGATTCTAAAACATTTATTCCAAAACTGTTCTTTTTTTTAAATGATTTTAAACATTCAATGAGATAAATACACCAGAGTAATTTTTTGCTTTATTAAATAAATTTACATAAAAAAGTTAGGCCCAACAAATGATGTGTGTGAACATTTTTTTTTTTAACTTTAAAAAAAAAAATAAAATAAATAAACAACATTAGTTTAGTAATTCATGTTACATCAATGAACATTTTAAAAAGCTTATTAAAGAATAACAATTCAGAAGTAATATCAGCAAAAATTAAAATCAGATTTTTCGGGACAAAAATTTGGAAGAGGGAAAAGGATTTCATAATATAAAAGCTTAATCCACTAGTGTTTATCAGGCAATATAAGTTATACTGAATTTACATATAATTTTCAATTTTCTGAAACATGATATAATTTACATTAATAAACATTGCTTTTATATTTTCAGTTATGTCAGTTTTAAATAATTAATTATCAAACTAAAAAAAGACTACAAACGGATTAGTAATCTAAAAATAAGAGCAAAAGTAATTGCGATATTAATCATTATACCATACTGAGTTTTATACATTAGTGAATTATTAAATTGAATTTACTAATCATAATTTTTATTCTAATAATTTACCAATTTTCTGAAATATGACAGAACATGATTAACGTTAGTTTTGGTATTTTCAGTTATAGGAGTTAGTTTAACAGACTACAAATAATTATTCTAAAAGTAAAATAAAAATTGCAGTTTTAATTTTTATAACACACTGAATTTTTTTACACATTATATGTATTACTAGAGTAAAAATATTTTTTGTTCCATTAATATAATTACCATTCTTTTGAAATGTGACGAAATATAATTTACATTAAAAAACGTAGTTATGTTTACACACTGTGTATCTCCATTTAATTATTTCATTAATATATTAGGAACCATTCAGTATTCTGGGGAAGAAAAAAACAACTAATTGAGACTTAATTTTTTCAAAATGTGTTACATATTACTGAATAATTATAACACATTGAATTTACTTAATATTTTCACTCCAATAACTTAATTATTAGGTTTTTCTTATTTACATCTGTTAAAAAATTAGTCTAAATTAGTTAATCTATAAATGACAGTTTTCTTAACATACGTTAGATAACAAAAAACATCATAATCATAGGCATTTCATTGAAATAATAAAAAGTACGGGTAACGATACACATCACATAATTAAAATTCAAGAATTTTATACTGACATGATAAGTTCATTAGATTTTATTTTTGAGCGCCGAAAAGTGTCGGAAAATAAATACTAAATGTTAAAAACGATTTAAATATTTCTGGCAATCAAATATTTAATTAGGATGTAAAAGTTGGAAACACTTGAAGTAATTTCATTTAAAGATGCTGTCCTTTCCACCTTAGCAACGAAAATTAACGAAATTTATTCGCTATCGTGATACGTTCCACTGAAGAAATGCAGAACAGAAAGCTATTTCATTATTAAACTGCATTCCGTTAAGTGGAGGAAAAAAATCGAGAACTTTTCAGAAATTAAACAATTAACTTCCTTTAGCATTCCGATAGCTCATTGTTTCCTCTTTCGCCTAACAATACACCGGGAAAGAACATCCAAACACAAAAATAATAGGGAGCTTGTTTGAATCATTCGAAATAGTTCCCATTTATTTGCAATAGGGGACGTACACATACGGAAGAGCAAATAGATTTCAAGAACATATTTTGGAGAAAATAAAAAAATAATGTAGCTATTTAATAAGCACTAAAGAGTAAGTATTTGTCAAGGATACAGTTAACCTTTCTTAGGCATTTTGGGAGGAATTAAAAGATCTGTAAATTTCTGAAGTATTTATTGAAATTCTCTTCTCGAAAAATTATTTAAGTAACTAAAACCTCTTTCAGTATTTAAATTACTCTGATTTGGGTAAAATTCAGGAATTATTTAAACAAGTAGCCTATTGAATTGTTTTAATGGTTAAAGCAATGCATTTATTTTTTTAAAGAAACGTCGATATGTTTTTAATTAAAGGATTTTAAATAATAAAGAAAATGGCATTACAAAAATTATTGTCATGACATTTTCTAAAATCTATAGTAAAATTCACTAAGAATTAAAAAAATATTTAATGATTATAATAAAATATATAATTGATAAGAATATAAATTTATACAGGTAATATATTAAAAGTTTTTTTATTTCCAATGTCCGGCTACTTATTCTTTATTTCTAATGCCCCCTATTTAGCACAACAAGAGGCGGAAGTGATGGCAACTTATATGAGGCTCCCAGTGGGTGTGAAATTTTGCCCCGAATGAAGATGTGTTTTCGCAATCTAGAAGCAGAAGGGTCCCTGACTTGACTTGTCACCCCCAGAAGTATCATTTTACTTAAAGGACATTGCAACCACAACATATTTTACGTGCCCCCGCTCAATTGGTGAACACGAAGGATCTTCGGTTGAAACCAAACCCTAACCAACCAGGCCACCGCAGCCTTATATAATAATAAAAGTTAAGAGTATAAAAATAGAATACAAAGGACAAAACAAATCCCGTGTTGAAATTTACTTAAGCGTAGGATTTAATTTCGAAATATAAAGAGAAATAAAACAAATTAACCAACCATTGAAACACTTTTCCAACTGAAAAAGAATCTCTGAAATCTTAATAACAATACCTTTCCTTAATATTTCCAGTAGAAAGCTTAATATAGAATCTTTTATTTAATTTTTTAACTTCAAACTATCGTCTGTTTTTGTCACTTCAATTTTTTTTCCCCAAACAGAATTTCATTTTCACAACGCTTGTTGAAGCAGCGTCTTAATTATGGAAATAGTTATATAAAGTATTTTAATATTCAAAATAAAAATGGTAGATCACCAAAGGTTATTAATTACAGGAATATTTAAAAACAACAATGACCAATATTATTATCAATAACAAATTAAAAATATTTTATAAATTAATTTTGCATAAAAAAAATGCTTACGTTACCACAATAAAAACATGTTTCTATAACGAAGTCTTTCAACGCTTAATGAATAACCATTTTTAAAATGTATAAATAATTTCTTCAACCGACAAAATATTTTACACTTCATGAATTACCCTCCTACCCGAGACTAAGCAAACAATTACAGTATAAGGTAAACTTTAAATAAAAATAAAGTAAAATAAAAATTTATTACAAACACCAAGAAAGAGAAGTAAACATTACACTATTTTTTTTTTTTTTTTTTTTTTTTTTTTGCAGATATTTCTTCCAAGTAAAAGGATTGGGTAATTCTTCTTGAAACAATCAACAAGCCAACTTGGTTACCTATAACCAAGAAATTTCTAAACACCGTTTCATAACAGGTATCTGTTACGTCACACAGCTACGTGCGAAAGGAATTCGAAAGAATGGAAGTACTATTTTACGGATGACGAACAACTTTTATTTTCATTTCGCAGAAAGGGAAAATCTGACAAAGAATTACTTCAATTTTTTTTTCATTGTTTCCTTGACAGCAGAGAAGTTTATCGAAAAATTCATTTAGATTGTGCAACAATTAAAATAGGAAGCCATTGATGATTCATTAGCTATGAATGAGGGAGGGTAAACATGAGCGAATTCAAATTATAATTAATTCAAAAAGTATTTATCAAATCATGCTTCAATTGAGTCGACATGGAAGCTTGAATAAAAATAAATTTTTAACTGTTAAGATATTTATTTTGAAAAAATAAACCAAGTATACAATTTGAAACGAATACGACTGTCTCATCGTTTTATAAAAATTAGGGTGCAACTATTTTGCTAAAATAAAATTTTAAAGTTACAAAAGGCATAATAAAAATTTTTAATGTGCCAGGTTATACTTAAATTTATCCGAAACACGTCAACTTCAGAATTTAATATAAGTTAACTATACATCACAAATTTAATGGTTCAAAAATATATCAAACAGTTAAAGGTAATTATTTTATATTATTTTTGAAAACAAAATGGCTATAAAAATGAAATTATTTAAGAGGCTGTTAAATTAGCTTTTACAAGAAAATAACCGTTTCGAATGTAAATAAAATATGCTTTAAACAAATTATCTTGTTTAAATAGATTACATATTCTGTTAAAGTAAATTACGATTTATTTTTTTATAATAAAGCCAGATGATTAAAACAATTTTCAGGATTATTGAAAGCAGAATATTGAGACAAAATGAGTAAGAATTATATCTAATGCATTAAATTTCCTAAAAAATAATAATTTTCAATATCTAAAATTTTAAGGACTTCTTTTTTTTCCCTAATAAAAGAAATGTTTGCAAAATTCTCTCTAGCATTTTAAAAAAGGAATAATAAAATTTATAATTTAAAAAACCTAAGACAAAGTTTCAAAATTAATGTAAAAATTAATTTATATTAATAAATTAAAAAAACTGTCTTCAAACTTATTACCATAGATTAAAAATTGTAAGCAATTTATTCCATTATGTCGTCTCCGAAGATTTTCGAAACTACCTAAAAACAAAAGGAATGAAATACAAATATCTTAAACATTTCCAAACACAAAAAAAGTGGAAATGAATCTAAATATTATATATATATATATAATAAAACGGGGAAGCTGAAGAATAAAAAAACGCCATTAAGTTTTAATTCAAGTTTTAAATTAAATTCATTAAATTTAATAAAATTATCCAACAATAAACGGAAATGCTAAGACGATATCAAAACATCGTTTCATTTAAAACTAAATCCCAACTGTCGAGAAAACGACTATAAGACAAACTGAATAAACAAGCGATGCAGAGTGGCCTGCAATCGGTCGAATACGTATCACCGGGGCAAAGAATAACAAAAATAAAAATAATAAAGTCAGATTAGCAGTATACACCAGCTAATAGTTCATTCTAAAAATATGTCCACTTATCGCAACAGATAATATTCACCTCTTCACTACACCATTTCGATACAGGCATGGCCTTGGGCATCTAAACCAAGACGATCTAGGGTCAAGCAGCAGAGAGAAGTTTAACCCGTTCCTTGCCAAGCCAGTGCTTGGAATGCAGGTTTGGGAAACAGCAGAGGTACGATCCAGGTATTCTATCAAAAACAGCAGTTGAAAGGACACGTCGCAACTATTTCAATCCATTAGCACAGGTCACGACTTCGGCTTCGAATTAGAGCAATTTCGCGGCATTAAGTGGATTGTTGACACTTACAGTCAAAAATACTAAGCGGCGAATCATTTGCAAGGATCTTCAAGGCACATTTTGCTACAAGAATAATTCAACATTTATAAAAGAATAACAATCCTAACCATGATTTCACACTTTACTTCCTGCTTGCAGCTCTAAGGGTTGTAGGCGGAAAAACAAGATTTTTTTGATGCACACAATTTAAAGCCATTCCTTTTCAGCAGACACCTCCTCTAGAAGATTATAGTGGCAACATCTTCTGTTTAGCTTAAGTATAATTATTAGGATTCTCTAAAACAATCATACAACGGGAACAAGCCGGAAGTGACAGAAAAATATTATCTAGTTTTGATCTAATACCATTACCTTTTATCCCCACAAGACACTTTCAAAAGCAAGTATGTAAAAGATCGTTTATAAAAGATAAATTAAAAACTTATTCAAGTTAAGCCAACAAAGATAAATTTTATTGAATAATAAAAATGCAATTTTTTTTTCGTGTTGTGGAAGAAATTAAAATTTAAAATTACTTTACATCAACTTTACTCAAATATGATGCTGGCAACATTAGAAGAAAAGCTGCAAAGTTTAATAAAGATAAAATATTTTTTTAAAATTAGCTGTGAATATTATCTTAGATAAAATATTTTAATAGCAAAAAATTTGCTAATCATATTTTAAATATAATACTAAACGTTCCTTCCTGAATGCAAAAAATATGAAAGTTTTGTTGTCTTAATTTACAGATAAGGCAAATTTTAAAAAAATCGTAATTTTTTAATGTAAGAATAATTTACTGAATACTAAAATTTTATTGAAAGTTGTACTTTTAATTAAAAATAATTTAATTCTCTATGTAAAACAGATTTAAAATATTTTTACAGAATTGCATTTTTTACTACAGGAAGGATGTCTATTTAAAGAAACTTAATAGTAAGTGTAAAATTATTTTCCTAAATGAATTTTATTCTGTAGTAAAAATTATTTGTAGTATGAATCTGGCGTAATGTCTAAAAATTCATTTTTGAATCGAATTATTACATTTATTTATATGCAAAACTGCCCAATCATTCGTTGAACTGATCAACTTTTACGTGGGTTACTTATTACAACATTGTTCAAAATGTAAAAACTAATATCTATTTCTTCATTTTTTACTTTTTCAAGGTGAATCTTTTAAAAAGTTTAATATTTATGGTTCACTATGAGTTGCACAAGAATCTATACATTTTGAAATAATTCAATGATTTAGATTAGATTAAAAAAAAATCAGTTTCTAAAAAATTTAATTGACAGAATATGAACATTAATATATGTGTGTCAGCACAGTATACATAAATAAATCTTTTATTTTTATTTAGTACTATCATTTTTAACTTTAATTCGATACTTTCGAAAAAAATAATGGTTCCAGTAATGAAATTTAGCATAAGATTGTCAGAAATACTTCTTTGCTTGTATATATTACTTACTTGCTTGCTTACTACAAGAAATAATTATAGAAATTGAAATGTATACAATTGCTTATCATTCAGATAAATTTTTAATTTTAGTAGAGAAAAGTATGCCACACGATTATTAAAAATGAAACAGTGACAATGTTTCAGGTTAACGAAATGTTCCCGGGGTTCGAGCTAAAAATACAAATGTCAGTAATGCATTCAAACACGTATTACTGACCTTCGCGTATGGTACATCCCACTTCCGCAGTCAGGAAGATAAACAATCAACATCCGCAGACATGTGGTCACGTCAGAAAACAACCAATGGCGATTTCGCCTTATGTCAAAGTTATTGTATGCCAAACGATATTTTAAGCGATATAAATAGCGGTTAAACTGAAAAACTCAAATTGAATCAAACTACAATGAACTATTCAGGCTGAAGCCAAATATTTATTGGATCACATTAAATTTTATTAACATTCCAATTACAATTGTGAAAAAAATCCGATCTAATCAGAAAATTATACAATATAATTACATACTTTTAACAGTTGTTACCCTTGAAACACATAAGATGATTTATTGCTATTTATTTTCGAAACTAGTTTAAGGTGGTCTTAACAGTTTGAAAGGAAATATCTGGTTTGGTATTTTTCCAAAGCAACATTCTGTATGAAAAATTTTATTTTGTGAGGGAACATTAAAGCGAAACGCCTATTCCAGGCGTGGATGGCCTTCAGAAATGGCAGCTATTGTGAGGTAAACTGAAACTACTGCTTTTAAATTAGACAGATTAAATCTATTGACAAATAAGAATTAAAAGTGACTGATAAGCTATAATGGAATCGATAGTTCAAAAAGAGTTAAAGGAATTTACCCTCAAAAGTACGATGAATAATTTTAAGTTTCCAACACGTAACTCTTATATTATAAAAAATAATAAAAATATCACTCCCATACCGTTTAACTAATCAAATAAAGACAAAATTCTTTGCATGTAAATTTTTATATTTCTATGCTACACCTGTCGCTATCAGATACAACTGCATGAAAATCGTGAAGCTTCAAAATGAAATGACCAGGTTGTTCTTAAAATAACATTTGTTCATCCAACAAGAAAGAAGAAAACGTTTTAGAAACGAATAATACCACGTTGGGTAATTTTTAAGTGTAAGCTATAGTTACTTTCCTACACTAGTGTTCTTTCGACACACATACAAGTGATCATTGACAAAGATAGCAATAAATTTGCCAAATTATAATTACAATTTATGATAAATTGAGAAGCGTTATTACTTTACGACATCAAATAAGTATACTTTCAAATAATTAAAATACAAACAGATTTATGAATTCATAAAAATACATTATATAAAGATATTTCCACACCAGGTATATAAATGTTTTCAACAATTTGTATATTTTGATATTAATAAAAACGTACCAAACCATATGAAAACAAATACAAATAAAAATACATTTCAGAAAATAATAAAGCAATACACAACTTATAATTTTTTAAAATAGTAAGCTTGAAAACATTAAAAACTTAGGAACACAACTGTATCAACCCACACTCAGCTAAGGTAAGAGAACATATTTAAAGTTGGCGACAAAATTGTCCATCGCCTCTTCGTCACCTTTTGAGAAAGCAAAGTCCTTCCGCATTTTGATTACTCTTTAATTTTCATTTTTTTTAACAAGAAAATCGGCAAGTGTTTATTTTTTTTTTTATATAGAATAAGAAATTAACAAGGTCCATGACACTGGCTTTAACGTGGTCAGTCTAGTTCCGCCTTCATAATTTCACGGCAATAGCTTTTAAAGCCCGCTCTTTATACAGCAGCTTATTATTTCAAAAAGGAATTTTAAGTTAACACTTGAATAAATATATTTCTTGAGCAGTGAATTTCGTAGCATTTCGGTAATTCTTTATCCTAAATTAAAGAGAACTCATAATTTAAATTGGCAGCGCACCACAAAGACAGCAGCGATTAAACATACTCTCCTTATACAATTGCATACATAGGTGATATAACATAATGTGCGAGCGAAAAATATATAACCCAAGTGAAATTTCAATGAAATTCATTAAAATATAATATCCTTAATATATATTTTCATGTATATTTACAAACATCAACGAAAGGGTTAAGCGCAATTGGGAGAATAAAATAACAAAAAGTCTATTATTAAACTAGTTTTGTCATTTTCATAAAAATAATCAATAGACAGTAAAAAAGTTCATTTTAAAATAAAATTCACCGATTATTATGAAACAATTCTTGGATTAGTTATAAAATCTCATTTATTAAACAATTTTATCTTCAATTAAAAACTAGTTTAAGGCCCGAGTCAAAATAAAGAATTTTAAGCAAATTTTATTTTAACATGCATGAAATTTAGTATTAAACTGTTCGAAATTTTTTTTTTTTTTACAATTTAATTAGTTTGTAAAATAAATCGACTTAACGCCCATGCAATAAAACATACAACAATTTAATAATCATATTAAGATACAAGATGTTAAAATAGCTTCTAAAGTTTAATATTTATGCAAGAGTTATGATGAAATAAAAATAAACCATTTATGTAATTATTAGAAAAAGCAAATAAAATCACTATTTTATAGCACGATGTACATATTTAATGAGCTTTGCAGATATTCATCAATTAAAAAGAATATTAATACATTTTAAAAGTCAATTTTGATATAATTACCATTGCTTGTGTAGGCAAATATTAGAGCAATATAATTTGTGGACGATTTTCGTGAGCATTGATTTCGTCTGCAATTTTAATTAAATTATATAATTGTTTTATATAATTTAATTTATTTATATAATATAATTTATAGGGGAAAAAAACTGACAAAATTAAATAACGTCAAATAATTTTTCAAAATTTTGTGAAGTTTTCAAAATTATGAGAGTTTGATTTTTTCAGTTCAAAATTTCACTAAAATTTCATTATATTCATGAAAATTTCTTTTCGGAGTTTCTTCTTTCACAAATTAATTTAAGACAACAAAATGAATGCATTTATTCAAAGTAACTTCTACTGTTTCTATTTTTAAAAATATTTAAGAGAAAAAAATTATTTAATTGAATGTTTCGCATTTTGATTTTCATTATTAAGAATTAAATACACAAAAGTAGAAATAAAAAATAAAATAAATTACAAACTTAAGTTAATAAACTTTTTTCATAAAATTATTAAAAAATATAGATTTTATTACAAAAAGTGAAAGTTGGTTAGGAAGATATTTCAAAATCAATAGTTGAAAAAAAGATTCAAATCGCCTAACATTTGCATACAAAACAGCTGAGAATACAGATTCCAGACAAGTTTTAAGAAAAAGGAAATTATATAGATTATAAAGCAAAAATTGTGTCATAAAAAAACTCTAAATTATTTCTTTTAAAAACTTGTAAACTGAATTAATTACATTCAACGAAGAAACCAGTTTAGAAAGTAGATTCCCACACTATAATATCAGAAATTTTAAGCATTTATTACGTAATTCTTTTGATTAATATCAAGAGGTGTTCATTACCTTTTTGAATAGCGGTAAGGTTTCTAATGAGTCGAAATTAATTTGAATTGATTGATAAACATTTATCAATTTTTTCATATCGGTCATCTTTGGAGTAAAGCTAATAAGTTTTGCATGACTCTTATGTATTAGACACAAATGCAACATTATTTTGCATTATGTAAAATACGTAATCACATAAAAGTATCTAGAAATACTTGAATATAATAATATGTAAACATTTTTATATACATCATAAAATCAGAATTTAATGCAATGTAACGACACAGGTTACATCAATGAAAAAGATGTATAGTTTATAGTGATACATAGCTGCAAAAAAAAAATAAGAATTCCAAAGAGCTTATTTGACAAAAAATAAATTTTTTTCAACAAAATGTTTTTTCAAAAATTTAGAAAAATTCGGGTAGTAAGATAATTTTTTTTGCCACTGTGATACCATATTTTACGTGAGAGCTAATTGAATAGGCTTGTAAATTAAAAATAGAATCGTATTACAACATCCAGGCCTCCAAGCAATAAGCAGGGATTAAATCCCTCTGCAAGCAGAATCTTAACTATATTGGTTTACCGCTTATCGGTCATTTTTTGCACACGAGGCCTAATAAGATCAGGGCCTATGTTTAAAGGTGGATTCTGTAAAAGGTGGTTAAAGGACTACAAACATTCAAATCCTAGGTGGGATTTCCTTTGAAAACATAATCTGAGCAGTTAGGGCAATTCAGTATAGCTCTTTTATCATTTTTTCTCGGATTTCTTTTGTTCTTTAGTAGTGTCCTACTTAAATTATAGGCAGTATTTTATGGCCTTCGGCTTTTTCGCTGATCGAGTCAGGTCATTTGTGAGAAATTCGCAAACTCTTCAAAATCATTCTTTTCCCAAACTTAAAATATATAGAAATTAAGTTTTCTTGCTTGCGAAAAAATAAAAAAAAAAAAATGAATCGTGAAAGAAAATTATGGAACTTTCATAGTGTAATATACTTTCAATAGTTTATGATTAAAAGGAAATATTCGAAAGTAAAAGTTTGTGATAAATTTAACTTCAGAGGAAAGAAAATGCAGGCTTAAGAATTTTCTATTATTGTAAATATTAATGTTACTTTTAAACAAATTTACCGTGTAAAAATGAATTTTAAAAATTGCATTTACTTATTTGAAAGTAAATAATTTTATTGGTAGCCAACATAAAAAGGATACCGAAAAGCATATAAATACCATTGAAAATATTATAATTTTATAAAAAATTATGGAATGAAGAGAGTACGTAAGCACTAGAAAGCAATCCAAGACTGAATTCAAACTACCGAGTTCAAAATTCAGAATACAAATTAGTCAGATAACAGCATGATATGTAAACAAAAATTATAAAAAATTAAGTAATATAATAAATAAAAACGATATCTTACCTTTGACAGAAAGAATCCATTCCAAGGATTTTATCTGCAATCTTGAAAAGATGATCACCTGGTCTTCCACTCGTTCTAAAAACTAATAATATCGTTCCAAATGTCTTGTATCAATCGAGCAACAATATATCATTTGCTGGATTCCTATTTTCCATAGAAAATGTGCGTATACACTGTAACTATATCAGCAATATAGATAACAAGACATTTTGGTTTCTAGATATGTGTTTTGAGAAAAAGTTGATGTAATGTTTTCCACCGAGAAACATAATTTGCGACAACTAAACAATATTTAAGTGTGTGTGTTTTTCTTAACCACATTAAAATAAATGGGTAAAACTTTAAAGAATAATATAAAAATGATAAAGAATAAATCTCTTTGCTTTACTATAGAGCAAATTATATGAATGTTTGGCAATAAATAACTGCGAAGGCTAGATTTAGAATTGAAGACTAAAAGTATTATAAATGATATTCAGCTTCTTTTTATTTTAATTGTTTTCAAAACTAATGTATAATGTAACTTGCATTCATATATAAGAAATTTGAATATTGAATTTTATTTTGTGCAATTTTTAACAGCATTTAAAACCATTAAAACACACAAATACAAGTGCATAACTTATAAAAATGATATGAAATTAATGAAACATATTCAGACATTCAATATATAACATGAAAAGGAGTGGAGATGAAATTCAATATGTTAAATTATGAGTCTGCATTTTAGAAATTGGTTTTGTAATAATTGAATAAAAAGCACACATTGTTGCAATTTTTCATTCTACATACTTTTTTGCAGCGGTAATTCCATAAATTATTACAAATAAGTTAATTAACTACAGAAATTATATACGAAAAACATAGTTAAAACTTTTCTCTTTTCTTTTTTTAAAAAATAAAAGAGAAAAGTTTATTAACCCCATAACCTTAAAACTTCATAAAACCAAATCAATATAGTACAGTATATTTGTTTAAATACTTCTTATAAACTTTAAAAAATTAATAAATTCATGTAAAAAAGTTATGCAATAAAAAACTAATATACAAGGATATTGAGTTTTTTTTGTCGAGTCAAATAGATTTGAACTAAATTTTATCAAAATAAAAGTAAAATTAAAAATTATATTTTTCAACCAAGCAAAAAAGCTGTTATTCATGTGAGGAAATAATTAACGATATTCTATATTTTGTACATTATAACTAGTCAAAAATTTATCTACTTCTTAAAGGTGTTATAATGCTTCTAATGTTAATTATTGATAAGAAATTAAACTCCAAATTCGTACAAAAATAAAAGATAAAATATAAGAAAAAGAATTCAAAATTATAAGATAAAATATAAGAAAAAGAATTCAAATATAAGTTCACTCACCGGTTCATGGCTAGGATGACGATTAGAGTACAGACTCCCATCAACAAAAGAACCACTTTCATCTGATTTAAATCGTTGGTGGGTCTTATTCTTCATCTCACGGATAAAAGGCAAAGTGGAGCTTCTACAATGAAATCTCAAGAAGCACAATCTTGCTAAGGTAAGGTCTTGAGTATTTTCTGGTATTTGTCCCACAGCTCGGCTCAGAGGAAATTGCCAAGAGAGTGAAACTGTCCTTCTAAGAGATGAAGAACAGGAGCAGCTAGAATAAATGGCACGAGCAGGAAGTTTGGATTTGACAGAAACTTTAGAATTTTGCTCCACTTGAAGAGATAGTTTGTTGGGCAATTTAGTATCACTAATGGTGTGTGTCAATTCACAGTAAGATAAACTCTTGCGTAATGATCCAAATTTCAAATTTTCTATTTTTCGCTTACTCCCTCGTGTCCATTTCACTAAATTTGGAGGGTTTTTGGGGACTATAGAGGTGTTAAAAGAATCTTCTTTAGACCGTTTTTTAAGGGAATGTAAAGATAAAGCCCTTGTTAACTGTTTTATGCTCATGAATTTTTTTGTCAAAGCTAAACGCTCGTTTCGAAAAGCTCCGGATCGATCAGTATTGTCTATTTGCGCCGAATTCTGAAGAATTTGATGTTGAACACCAAAAGAATTTTTATCAACATCGATAGAACATAAATCATTTCTTTGTTGCAGATTTACAGAAATAAAGTTGTTACTATTATTTGAAATATCTGATTTATGAGAAAAAGCAGATTTCACTGCTTTAGAGTTCTTTTCAAAAATCGAAGCATATTTGGTTTGAGGAGCATTTATGAAATCTGGATCTCTAGATCTCTGTTTTTCAAAGCTGGGATGATTGTTTAGTGAGCCGTTCGGTTTTATAGAATCACAGTCTTTTTTCATTTTGTCATTAATTAATGGTGAAATATCACCAACCTTGTTTGAATGGGAACTAGTATATTTTGTGACATCTTTTTCACCCAAAACCAACGAACCATGTCCATTTTTCCTGCAAGTTGACCCCTTATTACTGCAACAGCTAGAAGTCCGCTTAATGAACAGATCCTTATTTTCATTGCGATTTAAATTTTTACCATTATTGCATTCCAATGAAGTGATATTAAAATCATTTAATGGGCTAGTTCTTCCAATGCAGTTTGTTGATACTTCACTTTCTCGTACACTGGACAAAGATAAAGATCGTCGGGATTTCCGATTTTTAGATTTAAGACTAGATTCGGAAATAGTGACTTCATCCGAATTAAAATTGTGACCATCCCCAATAAAAAATACTGGCTTCCGTTTATCCCTTTGCTTCTGAATCCAATTCGAAACTTTACTTGTAACACCAATATGATTTGTTTTCAATTCACTTTGCTTTCCAACTGTTTTGCCATGAACTAGCTCTGCCATTTCACGAGCAGTAAGTCTGGTACATTTTTCCACATTATCAACAGAATATAGTGAACTTGAAAGGGGTTCTCCCGTTTTTTCTGCAAAAGAACGATGATATAAACATGGACTTTTATCCTCATCACAAACGACGATGGGAGTTCTTTTTGAAATATCAAGCACTGAGTTATGAAGATGTGAAGATTTGAAATGCTGGTGCTTATTACGAGATGCAGACTGTTTACTTGGTGGACCTAATTCTGCAGCTTGAGCACAATCAGCACACAGTTTCGATTTGATTTCTCGCATATTTACAGACAGGTGAAGATGATTTTTTGTTTCTGGAACCGACAGCAAAGGATTCAAAGAAACGACGATATTTGGCGATTTTTCTTCAGAATTCACAGATGGTATTTTTTGATGAACATGCAAGAATCTGGATCCAATTTCTTCCTTCTTTTCATTATGTGTTTCAGTAGTATATGTAATTTTTTCTGAAGAATTACCTCCTGGAATAATTGCATTTAAGTAATTATTATTATTACAAGTTTCACATTTCAATCCCATATCACGATTATTGCTAATTCTTAAAAAATTCTCCTCGCTATGTTGATGCTTTGAATTCGATAAAGTTAAATCTGAGGATATATCATGTAAATGAAAAGTGCTTTTTCCTCTTGAGGTATACAAATTATTTCGCATATATAGACCTTTTAAAGAATGGACATGGTCTTGGTTGTTAACAGCGGAAACATATCGAGTCAATTCAACTCCTTTCGCTTCAGGTAAAGAATCAAGTTTCGAACGAGTCTGTCGTCTCAGATACAAAGTCTCTGCATACTTTTCTGCAACCTTGCGAACAGAGTCTCTCATTGCTCGGGAATTATAGCGACCCCAAGATGCATTAGGATCATGTTCCGGACTTTTTTGGCTTTTAATCCCAGAGCACTGCGTTTTGACAGAACTAACTGTGCTCACAGACAATGTGCTATCAGGTAATGTTTTACGTCGATTCTTATTTCGCTCCTGAAGATGAACTTTGGACACACGCGATGATTCAGAACGAAGCATTTGAGACTTATACCTAGGTGTAACTCTAGTTTGATCAAGCATGTATGAGTCATATGACATACCTAGTTTAATATCCTCACCATAGTGATATTGAAGACAATTTTTCGATTGTGTAGAATCTATATGTCCAAATCCTTCTTTCGCCATAAGACTTTTAGAGGACTGAACATTTGGATGATAATTAACACTAGGATCAATTATTGAAGAGCCGAAAGAACTAGACAAACTATCTCTATCAGACTCCAAGCTTTCACTTTCAGAAACGTTTTTAAAATACAAGTTACTAGAAGTATTGATAAGATTCGGTTGACTATGATTAACATGAGATGGAGGAACATTAACATTATTGCAATCAGAAGGATATATTTCATCACTGTGTTTAGAATTATAATCATGAAACAAGTCACTTTTAGGTGCTTCGCAGCACAAAGTGTATTTATTTTCATCTTGTGAAGAATCTTTATCATCATACTTGAGTGCTATATTATCCAACCCAATAGCAGGACTTCTATAGCCTTCCAGCTCCATAATCTGCGCCCAAGCACTTGTCGTCGTCTTGTCCATTTTACTCGAAGAGCTGTCACAAGACAAAGTAGAAGCGGTGGAACAACTAATTGTTGACAAGCCATCGCTTTTGGGATTATTAAATTCGAATTGCAATTCATCATCTGAATCGGGAGAAACAGATTTCCCCGGTTTGTATCGAACTAGAATGGTGTTGGTGCTCCTCTTACCGTTCACTACATTAGATTTGAAAGTAGTAGTAGTAGTGGTGGTGCACGTCCCAACATTCTTATCTATGGCCGAAAATCTACCATCGTCACCACTAACAACAATCACCTTACTCTTACACGCAGTAACAGAATCTTTGACACAAGTATCTTGCCGAGTTTTATGATTTGTCCTCAGGTCAAGGGATAAAGTGGTGTGGTCAAGGGGTTTTGCAGCTGAATTAATCATAGAACATTGTTCCTCGACCATGACCTGCAAGTTTGCATTATTTTTGAAAAGCAAACTTTGAAAACTACAACGTGTACCACCTCGGGAGTTATCTTTTGTGAATTCAGCACCACTGCCCGCCACGCATAATAACATGCTGATGGACTCATGAAGTGTATTCACAGGACTATATATAACTGCACACTTTTCACTAATTCATAACAGTTAATGCAAGAATAATTTTCAAATCAATGAATGAACACTAATGATGTACCAAGATAGGAGATTTTGTTTGAAATATAAGTTAATTCCAAAAACAAGCACATCATACATTTATTTTATCCATTGGAGAAGATGTTTCACAGAAATAAACACTCAAACTAACAATTAATCTTAATCAGAAGCATTGAAATATTATTTAAATAATTATCTGAGAGCCTTTTCTTTAAGCATCCATTTTCTAAATGCTATGAATTCGATTATTTTATAAATGAAACTATATAGTTAGACAAATAAACATTTCAAGTTACATAAATTCAACACCACACTAACATGCTAAAAAAATCAAGCAAATTTTATAACACATTTCAGCCTTACTCAAATCTTTACTTACAAATAAAATAAACTTAAGCAACAGTAAATTATACTTATCTCATTTCAAATTCCAAAAACTAACTTCGAAAAGATATCAAAATAAATAACTTACAAATCTTCAAAAGAAATCAAAACATCCCCAAAGAGCTAACTTCACAAAGGCCAGTTAATCACAAGGAAACATAACACTTCTCCATTTTTTTAAAACAGTAATCCAAAGCAAGATTTCCAGTGAATAGGTGCGCTATGCTGAAGTAGGAAAGGAATAAATAACGATACCGTTCCAACCGAGGGAGCTATCGAGTTCTGAAACCCTCCAAGTACCGATCGCAACGAGCGCCTGCACACACAATCAGACGATCCACGCACGTAAAAACAAGCGATATTCCACGTCAGGTCGACTGCTCGTCGACTAACCTCCGCACTCTGGCTTCAAGCCGGCTTCCCCGCGAGGCAATAACGCGATTTTTTTTTTACTCTCCTCTTATACTCCCCGCATTTATTTCTTCATGGCATCATCTTCCAGAGACCAGTTCAACAACCGTGTCAGTAGCGGGTAGTGTTTGGCGAAAGTCCACCCGAGTTCACGTTTCCGAAACATCAGCAGGGACACCCCGCACAGTCCCCGTACTGTGAACTGATAGAGGAGTGAGAGTATCCAACCTGTCTCTCTCGAAATGGGGTGTTGATGCAGGGACCGAGCCGGGTCAAGGGCAGAGGCGGTGAGGAAATATTTGTGTGCGGGAGGGGGGGGGAAGGCCTGGGATAACCATTGTAAACAAATTTTTATAATAGGAGTGCAACGTTACCAAAGGAAGTATCGAAATTCTATTCATAATGGCTTACATCACAAGGTGCTTGGCGCAATTACTAAAGAAGGCTGCGAACGGCATCCTTTGTTCCTTCTGGGAACCCAATTGATACAATAATAGCAAATTTTATTTTTATAAACTTGATTTTAAAATAAAACACATTTTTACACATTTTATAACTATAGCAATTGAATAATTTATTTTTAAATAAATTGTGAGCTTGATTACTTTGGTACCAGAACTGATACGATGTCACGTATCAATTCTTTTTTCTTTCTTTCAACTTTTTTTTTATAATTTTCAAAATAAAATGTATTTAAAATTCATTTGCAATCAATTGTAAGTTTCTTCTATTTGATAACAGAATAGAAACAATGACAGTTATTTTCTTCCCTTATACTTTCAAACTAAATGGATTTCGCATTGATTTTATCGATTGTAAGCTTTCTTCCAAGAATAGGAATGTTAATTTGCAACTAAAAGCGATAGAAACCTATAGTTTGGTAATCAACAACGAGAGATTAAATTAGCAAAAAATTTCATGGATTATATATAAGTAAGCTATCTAATAAAATTTCCTTACTAATTTGGTATTATTTCATGATGTGGCCAATTTATTTACAAATAAAATATTATATACCTAAGTATAAATTTGAGTTATCAATCTTCTTTCGCGATATTTTAATTTATAAAATTACTAACTAAAAACTAATTCGTAAAAGAATTAAGATTTTTCACTTCCCCTTCAACATTAATTACTTAACTGCATATTTAATTAGTAATTCGATAACATTTGGTTGGAAATAAAATCTGTATGCTTATATATACGCTATAATAAAAAAATGCATCTTTTTATTTTTTGTTAATTAAGAAAATAAAATTCGTTATTTACTTTTGAATTCAACAGATTTGTTATTCAATTTTGAACTCAAATCCATTATTTAAAATCATGCACGCATTTCATTGGAAGCAAATTTCAATTTTAAATGTTTTCAACATAGAGAAAGTTTATATAGCACTAACTCCCATGCAGCAAACCAAAACAAATAAAAAATAACTTTTTTTAAGCCGAAGTAACTGTGGTAAAGTACACACAAAATCGGTAATTTCAGACCAGGGTTTTTTTTTTTTTTTTTTTTTTTTTTTTTGATATGGCGGCTTATTAGACTGGTTCCAATAACTTACAGTAGGTTTCGAATCACTACAAACATCCACGGATAAAATGGGACTCAAACCCACGAACTGTCGAACCGAAGGACAGAGTACTAACCATTCACCTGCAAGTTCTAGTTCGTTACTCTTCAGGACTAAAACAAAATTATATCAACTTCTTTTCCGCTGAAAAATTTTACTAAACAATTTTTTCCCATTAATTAATTATTAAATAATTTTGATGCATATTTACCACTCTTACTCATTAGTTTGTCTCAAGTATTTCACCTTCAGTAAAGTTAAAGAATAAAGAAATATTTCTATTTCTATTACTAAAACATGTAACAACTTCATTCCGATAAGTATCAAATGAAAAGGCAACTATTTTAAACCAAATGAAATCACAAAGTTAATAATTTGGAACTACCACACACAAGAAATACTTTTCCACAGAAAATTATACTACAATTGCTTCAAATTACTTGTCCCATGGATGAAACAACGCAAATTTTTTTTATTATTTTACACTACATGAAAATGAATAATTACACTGGTTATCATAAAGTAAAGAAAAATCACAAAAATGACGATAACGCAAAAAGTTATGGGTAGAATTTAATTAAACTTACACATTATACAACACATACGAAGTTACAAAATAGCATAAACAAACAATTACGGTGTAATGAAAATTAGCATATATGTATATAACGAACAAATGGGAGATGTAAGTTTAATATAGGAAAAGGACCTTTGATATGGGGTACGATCCTCCCGAGAAGCAATGCAGCACATGCTGCCAAATGTAATGCTTTCAATTACGCGGTCTATTGTGTACGAAGTGAGAGCTATAGCTCTTCCAAAGCAGTTGAAAACGTGGCTAGGGTTCTAGAAGGGGGATTGAGAGCAGCTACACGTCGTTCTAGAGCGTCCCAAACATGCTCGATTGGGTTAATATCCGGTGGTCGTGCTGGCCACCACATGTGCTCAATTGTTTTCTGCTCTAGATAAGCATCCACGATGTGTATTATCATTATGCATTATCATCCTGCAACACCAATGCATCACATATTACCCCAGCAAAAGGACACACGTAAGCATTCACGATTGAAGCCTTCGATGCATGTTTGATCTGTGGATACTAACCTTCCGGACTTTCAGCGAGCAGGTATCTGAGTTCAGCTGGAGTGGTGGTTCTATTTTTGCGTACGCATAATGACAAATATCGGTCATCAGCACTTGTGGTAGCTCGTGGCCATCCTTGTCTAAAACATTTTTGATGCCGAATCCGTGGTTAGAAATTGCTGCCAAAGTCTATGAATCACTGACGAACACGCATTTAGCCATCTAGCCACTTCTATCTGACCTTGTCTAGTTTCTAGTCTCCCAATAGCTCGCCTTCGAATTTGTTCGGACAAATGATACCTGGAGGCCATTGTTATAATTTCGCTATACCAGATTTTAAATATGAGACGCGCAGCGACAATTGGCGCCTTGCTCTGAGGCATCTAATTTTATGCTTCTCGCAAATGACGTATTCCGAATGCAGCGCCACTATTTTGCATAACGTCATACTGTTAAGCTTCTTTTACTTATCAACATATTCAGATTTCATCGAGATTAGTGATCTCTCTCTCCCAAAAATAAGTCATTTTTGTGATTGTTCCTTAGTTTTTGGTAACCAGTGTATTCATGTGAAATCTTTAAACATAAATCAATAGCGCAATTTGTGTCAAAATGATTTTTCCGAATTTTAGACCACTACAAATTATCATCCTGCAACTGTCTTCGATTTGAAGTATTAGACGAGCAACCCTTTTGTCACGTAAAAATGATAATACTGCTTATATTTATTCTGAATACAAGCGGGGTTCATTGTGCTTTCCAGGTTTTTATTTTGTTGCTCACAAATAATATAACTTCTATAGCCTGTTGGTTTGTCACTACGATCGTTTATAGCCGCACACTTGACCAGGTTTTACGGGTTGAATTGAAATGAGACTTCAACGATTCGAGAGTGGAAGTAAACGCGCACTAGTGTAATCACATAACGATAAACTAAATTATATATATTTCATAGTGTCTCTTATATTTTATTCAAACATTATTATAAGTTTGGTTTTCGCTCAACGATCATGTTTTATGCATGATGATTAATTAGACTGAGAACTACAGTTTAGAATGTATTCCGAACCATATCAACGTCCTTGATGGGAAACAAACCCACGAACTATTGAACCCAGCGCCAGAGCACAAACGGTACAGCTACAAGTTCGGCTACTTTACTCAAAAGTATAGATTAAAATTCCAATTTGCTTTTAATGAAATGCATCTACCCCCAATATTTTACATATAACTCGATTTTCCCGAATACTAGTTTTTTAAACAAAGAGTAAAATGCCAGTTATGAAAACAGACATACATAATTTAATTTCAACATAAAATATCGCTGAGCAGAAATTGCAAACCTAATAAAGATTTTACCATGGTTTCATTTAATGACTCATCTTCGGTGTTTTAGTCACAAATTTTGATTTATTAATTACTCTAATAATTTTTTCCAAGTCGTTTAAATTATCTACAAAATTATTTTGTCTCTTATAGAGAACAAATCTTAAATTTTTTCGGATCTGAATATAAAGGATTTTTTAATACGTATCTCTAACGAATTGTTAAAATAAAAATATATATAAACTTAATTCTATAAAAAAAAATGTGTTCTCTTAAATTATATAAACGAATAAAATTTTAAATTTCGTCGAATAAATTAAAGGCAAACTTCATTTTTAAAAATTACTGTATTCTTAATAATTACGTTGAATTTTTATCGGGTCAAAATCCAGTTTCAGTATATAGCTCCAAGTTTCACTGAAAAAGCAATTTTAAATTTAGATGCAAAATATGCAATTTAATTTACTTTATTTATCAATCATGGAATCGAAAATCAATTATCAAACTCGAAGTAAATATAAAATGTAAATGTATGTGTGCATTTTTTACAGCGAAGCAATTGCTGCATTAAATAAAAAAGAAACAATTTTTACAAATAAATTAAAAATTTACACATAAGGGTAGGCGCAAATGGATATTACTCCAGAAATAATTTAGCTAACACACGCACATGTTAATTAAAAAAAATTACCGATTTAAATTTGATATTTACGCATAAAAGTGAAACCATGTGGTATATAAAATTCCACGTAAATAGATGTACGTAACTATCTTTACACACAAAAATGCATGTAAAAGAAAGCCACGGCCTTAAAAAAATAATACATTTAACCCATCACTTAGCAACCATAGACAATAAAAACAACTGAAATGAAACTTCTGAAAAAAAAAACTTTCTCGATAAAATTGCCAATCGGCTTAACTGATCTCTGACACGACCCAAATAAATACTAGGAAAGTTGGAATTCGAAAATACAAGGTCTTTGGCGATGGAAGACATTCTTTTTATGAGCAACACTGAACAATAATAATAAAAAAAAATGCGTGGGATAAAGTCATGCTTGGCTGGAAAAAGTAACAAGCCTGGAGTCAAGTCAATTATCGATCATATTAACGAAGAAGATATAAGACATACAGTTAGTTCCCAGCAAGAGAAACAGTAGCCGAAAACCCATGCATAATGCATGGGAACAGACAATAAAAAATTATGGATACACAGCCAAAATAAAGAAAGACGACTGCTTTTACGTTGTATACCTATTTTTAAAAACAGATCTAAATTTCAAGGAAGTCATCGCATGACGAATGCATGCGAAATGTATGTCAGAACTTTTACATCTCATATCGTGATATATATAGCTTCATTTTTGAATTCTTTTATATAAAAGCAAGATTTTACATTGCTATTCTTTTCTCAATCGATAAATATTTGTATCGAGATATCGAAGGCGATTAAGGATCACTTTCCTCGTTTTTATTAGAAGTTGTGCGCCATGAAATTATGTCATGGGTTATGTGAAAGGAAAATTCAAGAAAGTGATAGTCATACAAATAATTTTAAAATGCGATATTGAAAATCTAGCTCGAGAAAAAATAAAAACCTTTCTTTCCTTTCTTTATGAGAACTGACAATGCACATACACATATTATTCAAATACTCTAGGTCATTCACATTTAATCATTTTCCGCAAAAAAATGATAAAATGTATAAAGTAATATGTTATATTAGTAGTAAAATTTTGTAACGAGGTACATCAATTTGTAACCATAAAAACAATTAACAATCAATTATGCATATCAAGGTATTTTTGGAAAGATTAAATCTCTTGTGTGAATAAAAATTAATAGAATAGAGGAAAATCAACAAACACAGCTATGATTTTTGTGATATTATTTCAATCAAAATGAATTAAATTTTACTTGTAAATGCTTTTCAAGGTAAAATTTTTAAAATCGCAACCCCCGCATTCGCATAAAAAGAAAATAAGTTTAGTTATTACTTATCAGATATTTCGAGGAGTAACCGAAAACTATATGCTAATTTTTCAGAGAAACATAAAATCTTATTATTTTCTTAGATTGATAAAATTGTATATTAAATGTTCTCTGAAATTATTTTTTTTTTATTTTTTTATCAGCATTAGTTGATTTAGTTTTTTATTAGTATTAGTTGATAGTTTAGTACTCTAGGGTCATTTTTACACTCTTAATTCGATTGAGACTGATTTAGAATCGGATTATAAAACTAATTTAAATTTATATCCACGGCCCCGATGACCTTGGTTTGTTTCTTGTTCCCTTTCTGCACACGAATGTTCATGCGGTAGTGATGTAACCAGCTTAAATTGGACTGATTTAGTTTAATTGTCGCTAAATGTCTATTTTTTGCAAATGAGAATAAGACCAACATAAATAGAAAAAAGAGACCTACAGTTTAAAGGGGATTCTGAACCACTACGAACTGTTGAACCGAAGATTACAACTCGAAGTGGAAGTCGAACGTACGCGCGAACCAAGTTACTAATAACATCCATTCCTGAGGTGGGAATAAAATTCACCGAAGATGTTTGGTACACACCAAGTTGAACTGATGACGCTAACCATTTTCGGCAAATTTTTAAGTTATCATTCGGAAGCAGAAAAGTGTCACCGAATGTCACACTTTCAATCACTAAACATTTTTAGAAATTGGAGTCTGTTATTTCTAATTAAACAATATGTTTAAGATTGCATACAGATGATTAAGTTGAAGGTTATTAGACAATTCCTTACATGATTATTAAATTTAACCTTTAATGGGATTTCAACAGTTTTAACTACAAAGTCTTCCTACTGAAAAAATCACGAACACAAATAATACATATAAATGGTGAATAAATCAAGTATATCGAGAAGTTTTAAATTTATTCTCATAACCGTTTTAAAAAAAATAAAAAAAAAGTAAGATAGTTATATATTTTAAGAAATCGAAACTTAATAATCCATTCTTTTAATTTCAAAAAAAGATAGTATTTTTTTTTATTTCGATTAAAAGTCTCAAATTATTTTCAGCTTCATTCTTTTTAATCACATTTCAGCAAGGAATATTTTTGTGTTTCTTACTTCGTTAAACATTAATTTTAGTGAAATCCGCGTTTAGATTCTTATTGTCTGATAAATATTGGAGAGAGAAAAATACATACAATTAACGAGTTTTTTGATATTGAAATAAATTTTGTTTACTTTTAAAGTTTACATAAACACAAATTTCATTTTTTTAAACAATATTTTTAAAACCTTAGCTTTAAAATAAATTAAACAAATTTCATTCCTTTTCAAATTTTTATCGCATATATTTGATGAAAAGAAATTCTGAAAAAATTAAAGAAAAGAGAAGAAATTGAATCAAAATATTTATCACTACAAAAATTCATTGTTCGAAATCAAAATAATCATAATAATGAATCATAATATGTCACCGTAAACATAATGTGCAATTTAATCTTGGTCTCTTTATAAATAAATAAAACTAATATTTTAATAAAAACACACATTACACATAAAAAATTTATTACACACACATTATGTATACATATATTTATATCACAAAAATTATCAAAAAGTTAACTTATGCATTTTAACTGGTAATACTTCAGTTTTACATTATTCAATTAGTACTCTTCTCATTCTCAAAACTAATAATAAGAAAGAAATTTTTATCAGTGTTTAAAATTTTTAACGATTAAAGCAGATATATTTCAATTTATATTTTATTATTCATTAAAAAATAGCTAGCATGTAATTGATTATTTGAGCTGGAGAACTTAATACTGCACGGAACATAGTGCTGCCATCTGTATTTTAATAGGATAACTAGAAATTAACAGTGAGAAACGCAAATTCACTCTACGGCGTTTTTTCCAATCAAATATTTTTAATTTCTAAAAGTATATTCTTAAATATTTTTAATTTTTAAGTTCTACAAAAATTTAAACAAAATAAAATTTAGAGATTAACAGCGAATAATAAATATTTAATCATGAAAACCAGTAAAACAAAAATTGTTTTATAAGTAAAGATAAATTTTAATTATTTTTCTATAATAATCAATTGATTGCTATAATTTCAATATGAAAAAAAATTTTTTTACAAATTTTACAAAAATCTTTTGATTTTGCAAAAATATTTTGAAATCACTCCAAGAATCATTCAAACAATGCAAAAAATTTTTGTTTCATTTTTATGTTTACAGAAGTTAATTCTAATGATTTTTCCTCTACACTGAAAAATATACAAATGAAAATATTAAAAAAATTATAATCCGATTAAACTGTAAGCAAAATATATATAGCAACTTAAAAAAAAAAAAAAAAAAAAAAAAAAAGTTGAGATTGATTATTCAAAGGCAGATATTTATTTAGTAAAATGCATTCTAGCAAATCACACAATTTACTAAATGAAAAGTAGTATTGCAACAATGATTTATAAACTTAATTTGACGAATTGAATTTCATCTCCACGTTACGTCTAACATTTATATCATATTTTCTAAAATACATTTCATTACAAAATTCAAACAGTGTTGATAAGTTTGATATACTTTTGTTAAAATTATGAAGAATCAGTGTGCAAGGATTTAAAGGGGGGGGGGCCCATAATCCCTAGTAATCCGGATTGTATATAAATGAGGTAAAATTAATGCATATCAGTAGTTAACATTCTGAAAAGAAAAATGAATAAAGTAAACATATTTCATTTAGCAGAAGAAAATCATTTTTGGAGAAAACATGTTAAACTAATACTGTAGAAACAGTACAGATCATTCGGCGACTTTGTTGTTCCATATACAAAAGTACTGATTTAGTTGTTTTCATTCCGTCGACATTTCTGAGGACTATCTCTGTCATCCGTAATTCATTTAGTAACTTATAGTTTCAGAAAAGTTAAAATATGTGTGTACATCAACAATGGAATATACCATTCCATAAAAAAGTTAAATAAAAAACATTTTAACTTAGGCGGAATAAATTAACTTTCCAGAGAAGTTTGTTGCTGAACAAATGCTGTAAAAAGAGATGATGCAGCAAGGATTCCTTGAATACGTTGACTGTTTTGCATAATGTTCATTGGAAAAACTTAAAAAAAAAATAATTGAGAAATTGTCTTCCTTAATTCACTTAGGTTTGAATGCATATGAAGTACTTAAATATCAAACGATTTAAAACATTCAATAGCCAAAAGTGATATAGAAGGTTCTCCCCCCCCCCTTTTTTTAAAAAAACAAAAGACATTAAAAAAACCTAAATGCGTTCAGGTGACAGCTGTTTTTGATGATCATTAAAGTTCATGTAAACACAACAAAACAATTACATTAACATATACTGAAGACACAATATAATACCTTTATTACCAGAAAATAAATATAAAAATATGTAAATGAAAGCATAATAACCATATGTCAATTTCAATACTGCAGTCAGTTGAAACCACTTTACCTGAGCAAGAATGCGTGTAACCATATTTTGAATATGCATTCTAAAAGCATGAATGGGATGAATATGAAAATAAAAAATCTCCATTATATAGTTTTGTGACTCAAAATGGAACTAGTATATAGCCTGAAGCTTTCTCCAAGAAAAGAGAAATCAGTAGAAATATTTTAATCTAATAAGATTAATCGAAATTAAAAGCTAATTTTCCTTTTTTAATACAAAAAGAATACTTCCACCATACTCCTGAAGAATTATTGTGTTTGTGTGAGAAAATTTATGTAATTATTGTTCTTACAACAGAAAATATTTTATATTATTGGATTTAAACTTTCCCTGAAATATACGAAAGGAAAGATACTGGGGAAAAATTTGTACTTACAACATCAAGCTCATCACACGATTCTTCCTCGGGCTCATCTCCGTCATAATCATCAGCAACGTTATCATCAGAGAAATCCAGGCGAGTACCATTGAAGTTTGGACATGTCTCAATGGGACTAGTCGGAATCTTTTTGAAGACCAAGTGCTCTATATTACTAGGAGGGACGGCCCACTTCTTTTGTTTCTTCTTTTTCCTTTTCTTCGTGCTCTCCACCAAGGACATCAATTTACTCCGATGCTTCGCTATGCTTCGGACAGCAACGTTATCTAACATATTGGCCATGGAACCAGACACAACACAACCTTGAAGCCAGTTACCTGTAAAGAAAGGGGCAGAGTTTTATATTATAAGAGATAAGATAGCTCCGTTTAATTTTCTCATATTTTGTATCAATTCAGAATGATATGCTCATACAACTTAACTGGATACTTTGAATTTAATCCCTAGAGTAGTGATTCTCAACCACTGTACTGCGGCACTTTTGTGTGCCGCAAAATTTTAGAAATTTTAGTATTCTTCTCACTAATCCATTGATGATGTGGATCAGGTGGTTGGTTGGGTTTTATGGCGCAAGGTCCAAAAAGGACAAGTTGCGCCAAATGATGTGGATCAGATCAGGTCCGTGACTGCCTCCACCTTCAATCCCTCAAGGACCACACCACATTCACAGAAGGTCACACAGCGAAAATATACTAGGTGACCCACTATATAAGTTGTCATCTATATATCACTATATAAGTTCCGCCCCTCGTAGTGGTAAAAGGTGGCAATCCTATATCAGCCGTCATTATAAATTAAGAAAAATTGTAAAATTCTATAGAATTCGTGGATGTTTGTAGTTTTGTAAAACTACTTCAGGCAGCAGGCCCTCGAATGCAAAAGTGGCCGTAGGTGGCACAAAATGAATGCATAAGCATTTACTAGAGTTACATTTACTAGAATTTATAAATTTGTTTCTGTTGCAAACTCATTAAAGTCAGAATTGCTAGGGAGAAAGAAATATAATTTTGAAAACTATGTTCATAACAGAGTTTGATATAAGCATTGAAAACTGTATTAAGACATTTATCGAAGTTCTTCTTAGAACACATTGTAATAATCTCACCGACTATATTTGATTTAGAAATACATTTTTATGCAGTAAATTACTTTCAGCTATTTATTAAAGCAAAATTTCTAATCTTTTCTTTTAAATGCTTAAACAGACATTTTGAAGAGATGGGTTATGTAACATACTTCAAAATGTAAATTATTTATTAATAGCATGACTTACTTTATTTCATTACTTAATGTATTTCGCACAATTTTAATGCATTTTATACATTTACAAACGCAAATAAGAACTTGATTATATTTCGGATTTTTATAAATTGTTAGCTGCAAACTACTTATGAGATATTTCGTCTCCCTCGACGAGTTATGCAATATCATTCTAGCTAGATAAAACGATTCAATGAGCTTAAAGAATGTAAGTGACTCATGAAATAAATGAACCACAATCATCACATATGATTACAGAAATTAAAATGTTTTTCTGTAATCAAAACGATTATTAATTGATTTGCATTGTTATAACGAACTTGTAGCTTTGTATCACTTTAAAATAATATTTTACAGCTATACAATGCTAGAAGTTTGAATCAAACCGTTCCAGCAAATAAAAAGGATAGGGACTGGTTTACTCTTGTGGATTGAATCTCTAGGTCAGTGATTCTCAATTCCTCCCCCCCCCCACGGCCTACTTTTAACAATTTCAAAATTTGGCGGCACACGAAGAAAAATATAAGTTAGGAAGTTGTTTACTTACCTATAATGTACTGTGTAAAATAATTTGATAATAATTTTGAATGTAAAATAATATAATATGTACTACAAAACAACAGTACTTTCATTAAGGTAATAATTACGAGGTAATAATAAGGGGAACTTTTAATAAGAAATTTGATCATTTCATTTATATTGGGTCATAAAAATGACAATGTTACTCTCACATTGTCTTCTATACGTTTAATATTCTCTATCTTTTTCTTTTTTTTTTTTTTTTTTCATTTTTATGTTAATTAACACTGAAAATCTGACATTCACACAAATAAGATGTATAAAATTGCAATTGTAGATAATGGGAACATTTGAAATTTCTTCACATGGGGCAAATACTTTATTTTATGAAAGGACACAGTTATCGAAGACCAAAACAGTTTTTAACTGTAAAAAACTTGGTACTTAACTGAAAAAAACAAGTTTTCTTTTATAGTGTACTCTTTTCTTAATATATAAAAACTTTACTCGTCATGAAAAAAGCATTATAATTTTTATAAATTTCTATTATTATAAAACAGTATTCGTTACCCCAAAAGTGGGTATTTCCACGTAATTAAGAAGTATAGACCAAGTAGAAGACCCCAAACTTGGCCTATCACCACTAGAAGTACCCTTTTGTATAGAAAACAGTGCGACCACGACATATTTAACGAGTCCCAGCTGTCATTAGCGAACAGGGCGGATCTTCTGTCGAATCGGGATTCGAACTCACTACTATCTCCCGATAATGAGAACTAACTCACAAACTAACCAGGCTACAGCATTCTCATTGTAATAAAGTAGACAGCAAATAAAATTTGGAGAATACAAATCTCTTCTAGAATAAATGAATAGTTTACGAAACAAATCATAGCATTAAGACTGTAGAAAAAATTGTCAAATATCAATTTCTAACGATCTTCAACGTTTGAGATTTAGACAATATAAATACATGCATACAAAACGTATCACACATGAGAAAGGACGAATCTCATATAATTAATATACAAGTAAAAATTTAAGAAATAAATATTTTAAGAGGAAAAATGTATCTAAGTCTACCATTCAAGTAAACAGAATAATTCTTCCCTTTCACTCGAATAACTCACGAGAAAAAGCTTTGCATGTTTATACAATGAATTAGTGAAATGAATGTTGAAGTCTAATGGAACATTTATTAGTGCTCTTTGTGGCAGAATTAGAGCTAATGCAAAACTTCTAGCTGCTGAAAAGTACACCATATACTAGTTATCTGTAACCATGTACTAATCCGAAAATCTAAACTTTTATGATGGGCACCAGGGGTTTTGTCCTCATCGAAATTACAATATCATGGTATTATTAATATATTTTAAAACAGGTCTTTATTTGGGGAGAGAAAGGCAGTGTGACTAGGAAAATAGTACAACTGTACTTAATGTTTTAAAAATTGCTTACCATCTACACTAAATACTGTAAAACATCCGTGGTTGGTTAAAGAATTCAAATATCTACAAAGATGTCAAAGTAAACGACAGGAACGGAAAAGTTGACTACGATTGGAGTAAAACAGTTATTGATTGATGTCAGACACAAACACATTTGTTTAAAAGGAATAAAATACATCTTTGAGATGTCCTTCAGAAGTTATGGTCGTGAACATAAGATACACAGAACACATTATTTAAATGACAACAGATTAATCAATTTTTACATTTGCAACAGATATTTGCCAGACAGAAAGGCGCAGATAGGTATTGTAGATGTGACATTTTAGAGCTAATAACTGGAGGCTGTTGTAATGCATCTTTAAGTATCTACGACATATTTGCTATCCGAGAACGCTTGTCGTGAATAGCGGCCCGTATTTACATGTTGCAAGGGAGGAAATATTAAAAACTCCCAAAAATCTACCCAGACTTGGTATGCAGAAAGCAAATGTGCAAAATCCATATTCCGTTGTTTCACAACGAGGGGATCGAACCTTACGCCTTTATTCACGTCGAAGAGGGCGGTCCTACCATAAGGCCACGCTGACTCTAGAATGGTAACTTATCGATTCCTGCCACATTAAGGTATAACTATTGACTTTACTAGGGTAAAATGCTTGTTCCGTGCTAAAATTAAATACTTTACAAATTTAAAATAGGAAATTTTCAATAGTAAAATAGGAAATTTAAAAATAGGAAATTTTCCTATCTTTTATAACTTTAAATGTTCTAACATCAACAGCAATTTCTAGTCATTGCACTTTATTTCAATGCATTGGTTTGTCAAACATACCGCAGCGAAACTGGAGTCCTTTCCATTTGTTTGTGAGTTCTGATATTAAGATTTTATTATATTACATAACTATAGCACTTCTCTCTTATTCAAATTATTTCTTTTTCTTCGAAGCTCTTAATTCAGCGTCGGCGAACTACGGAGCACAAGCCAAATCTGACAATCGGTAAAATTTATAGTGACACTTTAAGCCGAGAATTGTAGCAATTCCGAATCCTAGGTAAATTTGTTTGGCAAACCACAGCAGAAATGTTGTCATCTATTCTTCGTATAATAAATACTCTGAGCTTGAAATTTTCAAGTTTTTCTTCACTGATTCGGGAGATTTACTCAATATACCTTTTAATCAGTAATTGATTGAATAATTCTGAGTTTTAGTATAAAATACTATTTGAGTCAAAATAATTTCTATGTGTTATTACACATTTATACAAGTTTTGATACATTTTATAAAAGTAAGCTTCCAGAGTAACAATTTATTTATCGAAAATTATAAGCTCAAAACTGAAGTTAGATATGTGCAGGAAGTCAAACATATTTTCCTTTTTTACAGAAATTTAATAAATTATAAGTTAGCTATACTGCAATTTGCACAATTTTGCTAGTAATTTTTGCATACAATTTTTTATTTAAAATAAAGTTTTCTTTTAAGGTAATCAGTAATTTAAAAGTAATCAAGTTAGTATTTTATTTATTTCCGCAAGTAAAATCGATTAACTGTTCGTAAATTGTTTTAAAATTAAACGCAATACCAAGCAAACAATATTTTACAAGCTACATTTTTATATATTCTTAATAAGTATTGATGGAAAACTGCTTTCATTTAATCTTTCTTAGACTAATTGTTTGTCAAGAAGCAAAATATATAATTGGAAAATCGGCAGTTTCATTCCCATATTAGTATTAAATTTAAACAGGAGTCGATCAAACGGCTGACATAGTTTACTGAGAAATCAATAGCTATGTCAATTCAAACAGAAAGTTACGACAAGCAAACGATGGGGAAAGGGTTGCCCTTAAAACAATAGCGCAGCTGAGAGGTAAGACAGATCTGATTATGCATTCTCTCAACCACACAAGTTTCCCAGAACACTCACCTGCCTTAAATATTTCAACGGGAAGGCATTCGAGGCCTTCAATGGTACAATTAACACCGGTCTAGCGAGGTAATGCATAAAGAAAGAGAAAAGGCAAGGACCATATCCTCACGCTGACTAGAATAATGATTCATTATTTACAGACGTTAGAAATGTTGAACAAGGTCAAAATAAGATTTATTTCTTTGGTAAAAGCATAAAAAACGGCTATGACGAATAGTTTGCTTCGAGGTTCAAACATTTTAACTCCCAGATTTTATTTTGATAAGTACGAAAAAGCAAATGAGCATGGGAGTAAAAACAGGGGCTGTAGCTATTTAACACCTGGATTCATTCAACGTAAAGATGCATAATCTTTGTTAAGCATTTTCACAAGAGACCTATCTTTATATATAAAGCCCAGCTATTAATTTGTAGGACTGACGTGATTGTAGGAGAACGAAAAGTCGGAAGATGGCGCTAATGATTGCATATTGAAAAACGTTTTCTTGCGCACGTGCAGTGCAATCGACGTCATTCTGAAGTAAGTGTTTTACGTTGAAAGGCGCATTAAAACCTAGCTCTAAAATTCCTGTTGTCGAAGCGAAAATGGAGCAAAGAATTAACATTAAATTTTGCTTCAGATTGGACAAGACAGCTGCGGGGATGGCCTCTCCAATACGAATGGAGGTATCCAAGTTCACCAAGGCAGAAAAATTTCGATTTGAAAGGTCTAAAATCAAGTTCATGTTAATCGCTTTCTTCGACTACGACGGACTCATTCATCATGTATCTCTTCCTCCTAACATGACTATCAATGGACAGTTCTACACAGAATTTCTGGACTGACTTCGGAAACAAATTGGTAGAGTGAGGCCTCATTTTCAACAAAATGGGAGTTGGCTGCTGCTATATGACAATGTTCGCCCACAGATTGCGTTGCCTTTGAGGCGATTCTTAGCCCAGCATGGTGTCGTTGAAATACAGCATCCACAATATTCTCCAGACATAGCACGCGCAGACTTTCAAGATGGTGAAGCCATAAAAAAAACTGACGTCACTATTAAAGAGCATTTCAAAAGAAGACTTTAAAACTTCTTTCCAAAATTTGTACAGCAGAACAAAGACATGCATTATGGCTGATGGGGGCTACTTCGAATCATCTGTGTGTTTAACTTTTCTTTCCTTCTGAATTATTCCACGAGTCTTGGAATTTAATAGCTGGATTTTGCAGCTCTATAACATTAGTTTACATAATAATTATGGAATTAAACAGGTCCAAACGAAAGAAGTGCTTAAAAAAAGTGTTAAATATTTTGATTTAATAAATCCCCTGTACGCACACAAAATTATTTACGATCAAGAGAAATTTTTTTTTAAAAAAATAAACTAAGCAAAATGTAATTGCAACAAAAAATCCAAGAGTTTTTTTTTTATTTATTGAAATCTTAATTTAGCAAGTAAAAAATTCTAAGAAGCTATTAGGATAATACATTAAATTATACATTTTTTTTTTAACGAAGCGATATTTGTGCATAAACTAGAACAGATAAAATTTAATTTAATTTCTAACGTACGATAACTAGAGACATCACTTCTAATTTCAGACGGAAGTCAGAAAAACGCGTTACATTTAATCGCTCTCTCTCTCATTCCATTAATAATAATTATTAAGTTTCGACATTATTCGTTAAAATAAAAAAATCACGGATGAACAAAATGTAAAGTGTTTCGTATCTGACTACTTAAGCAAAAATTATTGTGTAAAAAAAAAAAAGAAAGAAAGAAAGAAATCCTCTTCAAGCAATAAAAACTCAAATGTGCTTCCCTGCTTCATTTTTTAATGAAGTAGTATTTAATAGAAACTGTTTCAATAGTTATCAAAACATTTGCTGATTTGCATAATTTTTCTGAATAAATAAAAATTATATACAAAATGTAAGTAAAGCACGATTTTAATAATCATGCTTTAAGCAACTAGTGACAAATTCAATTTTAAAAGAAAAATATATTCGCCGCAAGTTTTTCATTAATTTTTTTTAATTATTTATATTTTGACTGAGTACAAAAAAAAAATACTGTGTCACAAAAAATTGAGAACTATTTTTTTTAAAAAAAACCTCCTATTTTTTCCCCGTTCGTAAGTGATTATTTCCGATTTCCTATTTTCTGAATTAAGCTGCCCTGATCCAATTTGTAGATTTTATAAAAACAAAAAGGTTTATGATTCGGAACAAATTTCATATTACAGAAAATATGTATATATAAGTATTGCTAAATTTCAAACAAATCTGAGTATTATTTTTAGGTTTAGTTCGAAGAGTCGCTTTTTGACCACTTTTTGCATACTAATTCAAGCAGGATCTACTGTTCAAAATAGACTCCGAACATCGACGCGTGGGGTGAGAATCGACAACTTAACAGAATGCCAGAGTTCTAACTATTCAGCTGCTAGCTCGGTATGCATTTTCGTATTTATATATTCCTCAGAAAACCTCTTATTATTTTTAACAATGATTGGTTGTCAAGTTGGAGGATTTGTCGTACAACGATCTTTTTTTGTACACCAAGATTCATAAGCTCTCGTGTGCAAAAAATGATACAATTTAAAGTGGAACCAATACAAAGATACTTGCTCAAAATGGGAATCGAACTCACGATTTGGGGCGTAAACTGGTGAACCAACGGCCACAGAGCACTAACCATTCAGCTGCCATCTTGGAAATTTCAACAATAAAATCCCTATGTGATAAAAAAAAAAAAAAAAAAAAGATTTTATTCTAGCATACTATTGATTAAAAACTGATTTGCACCTTTACTTTGCGTCTACGATTTTGTTTTGTTATAATCGGCATAAATAATTTACTTTTTATTCAGCACCCTCAATTTATTATTCCACTAATATATAAAAATCAAATCACAGCTACCAACTATTGAGATGCATACAGCCATCGGATCCCCCCCCTCCCACTACTCTACGAAAAAAAGATAACGCTGGAAGAATTTATTACAACATTCAAGAATCATTCATTGCAATTTTTTCAATTTGTTAATGATTCAACATTTGATTGTTCTGAGAACACTTTTTCAAAACATTAAGCTTCAAAAGCAAACCTTTCACAACAGTAGCATTGAAAGTTGTTCATCAAGAATCACTGTATAAGGGACACTTTCTTTTTTCTTTTGCATTTTAATTAATCACAACATTAAGCTTGAAGGAATATTTACGTCATGACAAAATTCTTTCTCATATTTTTGTTACAATAATTCGTTATTTCCACGAATAAATTAACGCTGAAGGTACGTACCTACCAATTCTTTTAAAATAAATTAAACACTTGAATTTACGTAAAGGATTTACAGATTACTCATTAAAATGATTTTTTAACATACATAAAAAAATACACACATAAAAAGTACATTTAAATAGAATTAAAAGAAATTTCAATCGCGCGCGCGTGCTATTTTCTTAAGAACATTCTTTGCCAAAATTGTGTGTGAGAGAAAAATTCTGTCAACGATATTGGTATGCCATGTGGTTTTACGAAAAATAAATCAAGAAAATAGATAAAATTGTGCAGACGTAACATTTCAGGTCTAAATTGTGAGTAATTTTACGTTCTACGGGAATGTCAATTTAACATTTTTTGGATCTCGACCATTTTCGATTAGATAATTGCTTCTTTGTCTCATAGGTTTATATATAAGTGTTAAAAATCATAGATTAAAGCCAAATTACAAAAAAGAATTTTATGTATTTTGTGAAAACATTTTTAGCAACTTTTACAAAATGAGACTTAATCCCATTCAATATTTCTTAATACTATCTAAAACGGAACAAATTTTCGCACACGGAAGATTAATTCAACCAGAACCTACGGTACTAAAATGCCAAGATAAAACATCTGTTTTATGCAGCTAGCTGATTGCTAACAATATAAATGAGGAGAGCTATATTTTTACTCATTATCCTTTAGTGGATCGAAATGGTTGGTAATGCAAATCATCGCTTCGTCATAACTATCCAATCAAGGAAAGACTGATAATAGCAGCATCGCTGCTTTTTTATAACCAAGCTATTAATTAACGCCTGAATAAGGGATGTTCCATGACTCAAAGAATCGCGCTTTTGAGCTGTGTGCAATGTTTACTCTAATGTGACGGAGAGAATGCCTTTTCGAGTCGTTAGATCATTTCTTCAGAATGCGTCTATTTCGAAGCATGCGTTACTAATTATCTTGTCATTATGCTTTCTTTTATGATTATTTTGGGTTTATTTTTATAGATATTTATTGCAAATAATTACGGATATCTGCATTAAATTTTCAATAATTAGAATCTTTCAAATTTTATCATACACGTCAAAAACCAATGCACTTGCTATAAAAAAAATAATTATTTTTGAATTTCTTTAAAGTGTTCATTTATTTTTTAGCTTATTTTCAAGATTCGTGAATAACCTTTAAAAATAAAAAAAAAAAAATTAAAGTAGATTCAAGGCTTACTTTTAAGAATTAAAACATGAAGACTTGTTCATAAATATAAAAACAAATACGTTTCGAAAACTTTGGACACGACAAAAAGAAGAAAATAGCCTACGTCACTACTTCGGATTTGAATCTAGAACCGTTGAAAGGAAAGTGAGTTACTATCATTTATAATATGGCTTCCTTGGTTTTTCATTACTTTTCTTCAGAGGAAGGTTAATTAAACAAGAACCTATAATTTAAAATTGATTACGAATTACTCAAACCTGACGTGGATTTAATTCGTCTGGCACTCTCTACATTCAATCTTTGTATGCTAGGGTTAATTAGATCAGGATCTACTGTTTAAAGTTGATTCCGAATGATTAGAAAAATCCATCTCCGAAAAAGAAATTGAACTCACGAACTGTTGAACAGAAGACTAGAGCGCTTACCATTCAGTTGCCATCTTTCCTACTATAATATTTAAGCACCGTGCAATGGGTTATAAATATGTAAGTTGGATATATTAGACAAATTTTATAAATTCCAACTTACATATTTATAATATATAGTTGAATGTATATATGTTTGACTTTAATTTTACTATAAACAAAGCAATAAGAAACAGTGTTATTTTGAAAATTTTCTTAATATTACTAGATTCAAATTTCAAATTCAAATCATACGTTTTTAAATTAAAAAAAAATGTATTGCAACATAAATATATATTTTAAAACATTTTTAAACAGAAAATGGGTAATAAATATACAAGCCGTAACTTTCTCTATTTTGCAGTGTTTATAAATCCGATGCACTTGCTATTTAATAAATGAAATATAATTAATAATTCAATATGGATTTGTTCAACATTCAAACTTTAATAATTAAATGATATATTACTTTCATTTATTTAATATTTCAATACGAGCATGTATCCATGTTTAAAACATGTTTGCGAGTCTATAATAATTACAAATTTAAATAATTCAAAATAACAATAAAAATTACAATTAATGCATATACAAAAATAAGTACAACCGATGATTCATATTTATTTTAAACACTGTATTCATAATTATATTCAACTTTAACTGTCAACAAAGGAATCTAAAATTAGCTCAATAATCAGAATTTTCATTTAATTTATTATGTTGTTAATTTTAAAATATTACCTTCCCACCAAAGACAAGATTTTTATCTTCCAATGTAATCTTCAATTTTAGCTGTAATTGAAGGAAAAGTTACTTTTTAAACAAGCTTAGAGTTATAACAACGTGCAGTGAGTTACCTTACAGCTAAAGGCTATTATAGGGTTCTTTTTGCATATAACAGCAACCGAGAGTTATTTCCATTCACAGCCTCATTTGCCGAGTTGCAGAAAAAACCTGGGAAACTCCTAGATTTAGTTTGTCGCTTAAGGGCAATTTTTTGCACAAGGAGGACAAATTTGACCGAGACCTACGGCTTAAAGTGGATTCCGAACCACTATAAGCATTCACGCATAGGGTGGGATTCAAACCCACGAACTGTTGAACCGAAGGCAAGAGTGCTAACCATTCGGCTACCAGCTCGGCACAGAAACTGCTAAGACCCATCTCGACAGGCTTGGTTTGTTTGCTTCTCAGCAGTAATTTTTTGTGCAGAAGAGGTAATTAAACCAGAACGTACAGTTTAAGGTCCCATCTAGATACATGTGCATACAAAAAATAATTCCGTTCCTCAACAATGACTGGGTTTGAACCAAAAACCATCCGCTTCGAAGAACGCTGCCCCTACTAAACGTTGAACCAGATCAGAGCTATTAAATTTCATATGTGTGTATTTTAAAATATTTATATATTATTCAAAATGAGAAATTAAACATTGCTAGGACATAAAAAAGGTCATATAATTCAATCCAAACATTACTTTTTTTTAGACACGCACAAATCACAACTATAAAAACAAGCTAAACATAAAATTGTATGAATGAAACTCTTAAGTCGACGAAAATAATTCCCATCATCTAACCCTTGTAAAATATTTACAAATAAAAAGAAAAATTAGAAATTTGTTTTCACGTGTGAGAGGGGAAAAACTACTCACGCATGGATAAATAAAAACACTGAACCTCTATCTCTACCACAACACACTTGTCTTCATTACAACTTAGTTCTAACAAAAGAAACATTAAGAATTTTGTTGCACGGAAGAAACAAAATATAAATAAATAAATGCCGTTGCTTGCCACCCCCATCCCCGCAGCACTCAATCGTTTTAAGTGCAGCCAAAATCTTTAATGGAAAGTTACGCTTCACTGTATCTCTGGGGCAAACTTCACAGGAACATTTTGGAATTTTCTTTCTACCCTTTAGAACGTTGAAAAAAAAGAGTTCGTGCGAAAAAGAAAAAGAATTGCCTTAAAATAACTTCTTTCTTCCAACACGATCTTATTTCGTTACCAATTAACAAAAACTTTATAAATAATTCTAAAATTAAAATAGTTTAAAAAAAGCAAAATGAAAGAATTTTTTTTTCCCAGTTTATATTTAGAATCAATGGTAGCTTTTTGTACATAAAGTCTGATTCGGCCTCCAAATACAGTTTGAAGAGGATTTCGAACCGTAGCAAATATCCACGCTTTGGGGGGAATCGAACCCTTAAGTTATTGAATTAGACACCAGGACCGTCATCGCGAATAGAGAGGATTCGTCAACCACGGAGGGATTTCACACACAAGACTGGATTCGAATCCATAAATACCCAACTTGCTAGTTTTCCTAAAAAGTTATCATAAAAATTAGATACCGAATTATCAGAAATTTGATTAACTGAAATACATCAGTTAAAATTTATTCGTTATATTCCATTCACTGTTTCGGAATAAATAAAAATTTATTCCGAAACAGTGAATGAAATATAAATATTCGTATGTAAGATCTAATTTGACAGCAAATTATAACTTGATGGGGATTCCATTTCACCTCAAATATTTACGCTGACGTTAGGTGTCGAGAATACGAACTGATGAGCTGCCGACTCAACTATAGTGGAATTATTAATCAATGAAGCATTCACACCAAGATGGGATTCGAATCCACGAAGAATCCGATTTCTAAATTCGGACAAAAGTTATTATAGAAATTAATCTTCCGTTTATCCGTAATTTGATTAACTAAAAACATCGGTTAAACAAAATATTTATCACGAAAAATTGAATATATATAAATTCCTCTTTTTTTTTTTTTTTTTTTTTTCAATTGCATACAATCAAGTATTTCCCCATCAAAAGTTTAATTAACTACCCATCGTTCATAAAGAGCTGGTATCGGAATAGTTAGTGATCTGGCATTCGGTTGTTATAGTTTGAGGGTTCGATTCCCACATTCCATCAATGATGATTATAATGATTTGATATCTACTTTAATCTGTAGATACTCAATATATCTCGTGCCCAAGTAAAGTGTAGAATGACAAGGAAATCACTCATCACGGGCATCTTACACGTAGGGGAAAATAGTACGACACAAAACATAGTAGCTAAGTACAATTGTATGAGCTAAAGGATTTAGTGTCCCTTTAAAATCTTTCCATCATCAGTTTCGATTCCGCTGATTGAAAAAACAATACATTCGTGTTCTGTGTCATTTTTTTTAAATACATCATTCACATGTTTGAGAATTAATATGTTAATGCTATGTTCAATGTCAATTTTTTAAGTAAAGGATTTAGAAGTTAAAAGTTGACATTAAACATAAAACTTAATAAATTAACTTAAAACGTTATATTTTGAATATTTTTTTAACTTGTTTTGAATAATGACTGTCTATGGTCATCCAAAACGGAAGTTATTTGAGATAAAAAAAAAAATCGTTCGATTCGACTTGTTAATTGCTTTAGGTCACTACTTGTACACAAGGTTTAGTTCCTTTTTTTTTTTTTTTTTTTTTTTTTTTGTCTCGGAGTTATTTTGCACACGAGAACCAAATACAAAGGCAATTACAGTTTAAGGTGGATTCCGAACCACTATAAATATCCACGCCCGAGGTGGGGATCGAACATACGAACTGCTAAACTGAAGGCAAGAGAGCTATTTAATCAAGCTGCCAGTCCGTTTCTGGTGTACCAAGTTAATTCAACATTACTCTACAATTTTAATTAAATTTTAAATGACGACAAATATTTAAGCCAAAGGTGGGAATTGATTTTCCGAACAGTTGAACTAAATACCAGAGAGCTTTCATCTTCTTTTAGTGACAAAGACTCGGACGCCGGGGCAGAAAACTAGAAGTGGGAATCAAACCACAAACTATTGAAATGAATACTCAAACAGTCACAATTTGAGAATTAAAAAGTAAAACATTGGCACTAAATAAAATTCGTCTTAATGATAAATTTCGGAAATTTTTCAATGTTATTAATATTTCCCATTCTGTAGCAAACCAACTGAAAAGATCAACAGTCAGTTAAATTTTGCATCTCAATTGACTGAAATAAATCATTTCATTAAAAAAGGAATAAAATTAGTCACAGATGACACAGGATGAAATACGGTATACAGGTTTAAAGTATTCAAAACAATATATCCCATAAGTTAGTTTTAACTTCCTTACATTTATATTATCTTTAGTTATGAAAAAGTAGATTAGAAAAATATTATAAGAAAAAATATATATAACAGTAATTTAAAAGTAATAAATAAAAATACATAATAAACAGGGAAGATGAAAAATTTTATACCTCCATTCTCCCCTTTTCTTTTCTTTGCCCCCAAGAGAAAAACGCATCAGTATATAAATCATTTTCTTGGAAATTCAGAAGTTTCTTTTTCCGTTCTCTAAGGATTCTCGATATATTTTTCTACACGAGACATAAATTCAAATAACGGTGAAAAAAATGGTTTCACCAATTTTCAAAGGTTTAGATATTTGGTAAAATTTTAAGAAATATTTTCTAGTATATCTCCCGCTTGAAAAATATGGTAAAAAATATTTTTTGGAGTGAAGCCAGATACCTCTCAAACTATAATACTGTATAAAGTAACCGAAATTATAATCTGTGCCGAGCGAAATATCTGTCATTTGGCTTATTTTATTCCGATTTAACAGAAAAATATATTTTTACTTTACGACAAATTAGGTACTGAGTTCCTTGCTCATGAAATAATTACAATGTAAAGTATATATATTAAAATAATACTTTGATATAATGAAATCAAAATAATTATGATTTTTATCTCATCAAAAAACAATTTTTAAATTATTAAAAAATATAATATCAACATTACATATTGGTGCTTTCAACATTAGCTACCGTTAAAAATCTAAGAAAAAGGATGGAAAATTTTTTTGTATAATCTTTTTTAAGAAAGCCAAAAGTATAAGATCGATAGAACTAACTTTCACTCGAGTGTGAGATAACGTCATCCATGACGTCACGCACTGCCTAATGATGACATTTGCAAGGCACGCTGTTTCAATTGATATGTTAATTTGACCGCTTAGCTCATTGACAGATGAGCTCTACGAAATGGATGAACTCCTTCGGTATCAGGCACTTGAAAAAACAATTTCTTTCATTATACATTCACTTGAATTAATAACCATTCATCTTATTGTGATTTAATGGCATAATAATTGTCCTCGAAAGTGAGAATCTGGAGGACTGAATTGAAGCCCGAATGAAAAAGAAAATATTAACAGTTTTATTATTTTTTTTTTCCTGCTCTCCTTCTTTTCATAGCAGATTCAATCAATGTTTTTGGAAAGTTATGGGGCAGGGATGATGATAAAATCCTTGCAGCGCCCTACGGTATTTGGTTTGGGTTTGTTTCTTGGTTGTTTTTATGGTCTTTTTTTACTCTAAGGCTCACGCTGAAAGGACCAACAGTTTAAAGTGGATTCAAAAGTACTACAAACATCTACGAACGAGGCAGGAATCGAACTCACGGATAGTTGAACTGAAGGTGAGAACGATAATCCTTCAACTGTTTTTTCGGCCAAAGTCAACTGGAACCTGCAATTTTAAGTATATTCCATTGAAAACATTTACGGCGATACGAAAATCCAATCTCCGAGCAAGTAAACAGAAGACAGAGCAGAAACTTATTAGCTGCCAGTTCGGCTTCGATCATTTAGCTATCTGCATATTTATTATATAATTTGTGTGTTGATACAGATAACAATTAAGTTATATAACTTTTATAAAATTACTTTCTCAACTAACTGTTATTTGTAAAATGTTGTTGATATGCTGTTCTTGAACCAGCATACTTCCCTACACCTAACCCAGAGTTGGGCTTTACCAATGAGATGGAAGCAGCCGGGAAGTTAGAAGCAAGGACCAAGCATAAGATTCCCAATATCCCCAGAGATATTTCACTTGGAGAGCATTGTAACCACAACCTATTTAACATGGTCCAGCCACCTTTGTTGAACATGATGGATTTTCCGTTAAATCAGGATTCAAATTCATTACCTTTCGATGACGAGAACGATGGTCTGACCAACCAGGGTACTGTGGCTTTATTAGTTATGTGTTGAATTTCTTGTCGCTTTATGGCAATTCTTTACACACACGGCTAATTTGATCGGAACCTACAATAAGTGGTGGATTCCGAACCATATTACATTCCCTTCCCAGGTGAGAATGTTTGTTTCACTAGGGTAATGGGTTCCCCAAGGGTTTAAGGTTTAAAACGAATACTTAAGCTCTAGTGGATCATTTACGACTAAGATTTTAAAAAAAAAAAAAAAAAAAAAAACTTCATGGGTTTTACTCATATCTAAAAAGCGACAGCATTTTCTACTTGGCAACCATCTCTTTTTCACTCCGAAGTTATAGAAAGGCTTAATGAAAAATGATTTAGCATTGTTTGTTTGAGATTGATAGTTTCGTTTATAAGTAGTTCTAAGATTAATTTATGGCACTTGCGATTTAATTCTACTAGGAAGAATAGTTTAAAGTGGATACCAAACTACGAACAACATCCACACCAACAAGAAAATCCAACCCACGAACTGCTAAATTGAAGACCAAAGCAATAGCCATTCAGTATCAACTCTAGAATTCTAGAAAACTATTATTTTCAGATATCATTTAACCTAGTAGTACTATTTATCACAAGAAAGGCTAATCAAAAGGCTAAACGGAGCCCTATGGTAGAACAGGGCACTTTTGAATGAAGTGTCTTGGGTTTTATCCCAAATATTTTTAAAAAGAGATATTGCGCTTCAGCACGCACATCCGTCAGATGGGGTGCTTGGAAATTTTCGGGGTTTCCTTCAATGCGACTTATGAATACGGTTCACTAAAGCATTAAAATGTCTTACAACATTACTGTGAAGCGGTCCAATGCACGGTGTCGAAGAATGATTAATCAATCCAAGGAAAATATTTAAGCATAGTGATAATTTCAAATAGCTTTTATATTAATTCAGATTTCCTTGAAGACATTTATATTACAGAAAATAGAGGGAGAATAATATCCATCACACATATAATTTACGACTTAAATAAAGCAATAAAGTAAGCAATTTAACATTCAACCAGATACGCGTTCCAAAACAATTAGTTTTCAGCAAAATTTAGAGCAAAATGAAACAAGGACAAAAGGAAACTAGAACTCAACGAAATATTTACAATAATCTGAAACATTTTCGAAACTATCTTCCCATTTCAAACTAAATAAGAACTGCATTATCAACTCAATCCATGCTGAACAATGGAAATGTTTTGGATACCACATTTCCCAAAACAGGAGCCACTTCAAAAAGTGTTCAATTGTTCAGCGAAAAAGAAACTACGAGCAAGAAAATAAGCTAATGAAAACTTTTAACAGGAAACTTTCCCTGGCAAAAAAGCTTACTGAATGCAGCAGCGAGCTTATTAATTGCAGCAATTAGATAAAATGGTCTGCGTTATGGGTCGTAGAAACTGTGACGAATACATGTGTTAAGATACCCGAGAACAATATGTGCATCATTGCTCATGTTTGCCAGAATGTTGTGTTAATGCTCCCACTGATAAGGGCCCTTTGCAGCAAATTCAGTTAGCAAGGCGAAGTAAACGAAATCAACTCTGTTGATTTTTCCCCTTATTTTTTTGCACTTATTAACAGTAGATGAACCATAAACTCTTTGAAACAAATCGGTTCATATTGAAATTAAAACAAATCAGTAGAAATAAAAATTTGAGCTGAGGACATTTAAAATGTATGTATCGATAATACTGAATAAAAAACCTAAGACAAGAAATATTCAAATGGCTCACCACGACCCCGAGGTGGCACTATATCGAATGGAACATCCTAGGTTCAATATAACCCACAATTGTGAAACAGGAGAATTAGAATATGCTTCTACTTTATACTCAGGATGCTTACTCAGGTGTATGCTTGGGAGTTTTCAAGGGTTTTTTTTTTCTCCTCTAAGATGTCTACTATGGTGTGTGACAGATATAATTCATGGTCAAGTGTTGAAGTAGAAGATGAATGAAGATGCTTCTTCTCTTTGTATGAAATTTGGTGGATTGATAAGTTTTCAGTTTTCTCTTCTTTGCGACATTTGAATAATGCTTACTATCCTTGAAATTTTTAATTGGAGGGTAAGATACAGTGGATGGTCAAATAACATCACAATGTCCTTTAGCCGTTAGGCAATCTGTTTTGTGTCAAATGGAAAATCCAACCAATTGTGTTAATGTTAAAGTCTATTATAGTGTATTTTTCCTTGAAATAGCAACAAATTTTGAGGAATGATAGTAGGCATCAAAAGGGTAGAGAATACAATAAGATCATAGTATCATCAGCTAATTTTCTTTGAAAGCCGCAAAAAATATTTATGAATAATTTCACACGAAGTCCGAATAAAGACAAAAAAATTTATTTGAAATTCTATACAAAAGCAGTGCTGGACAATACTATCTTTATAAAGAAATTAACAGGGCAGAAAAGAAATGCAAATTTTTTATGTACGCAATTTTCGTGCAGAAGATAAAAGCAGAGAACAAGGAAAAAAAAAAAGACTGCAAGAAATATAATTTGACTTTTACAAAATTTAGGCAGTTATGTCACAATTTGTGCAACTAACTAATTAAATGAGAAGAATTACACAAATATTAACGGCACCAGAGGGCGTAAAAGTTAAAATGTTATCAAATAAAGTAATTTTTGTGTGACTGCTTTTTTTTCGATAAAAAGTTCTCTTTTTATCGAAAAGAAATTGTAAGCCATTAGGACGCATTCGAAGGCAGTTTACACATTGATAGACTTTGAAGGAAGTCATTGTTGGATTAAAAGTAGCAAGCTGGACATATAGTCGCATAACTCGCCAACTTGACCGTTCTAACCAAGATCTAAGATGTTGGTACCAATGTGTGCGTAAAGGTACACGTGACATGTCGGGATTATGCAAAATAGATAGAAGAAAATGGATCGTTTCTACCATCAGAAACCCTGGACCTCAAAATTGATTATATCCACAGCCCATTCTCATGTGTGTATTCGTGAGGAAAAGTTGTTCAAATCAGACAATTTCCAAACAGTTATCTGAAGGTTTGTTCTCACCATTTTAGCTACAAGCGTCACTCGAGACTGATCAATAGCATCATTCTCATTTCCATTTGTGTTGGAAGTAGGTATTGAACTTAGATGACCAGGAAATGAAATAAAATTCTATTCCGTGATAAATTCCAATTCTATTTCGGAATACATGACGGTTGTTGTCGAGTATAGTAGCTCATATATCAGCTATCAATTTCAGCTTATTCTTTGGATGTACTGTCCTAATGAATGTGTGATAATTTTGGTAGCAATCAGACAATAGTTAACCATCACTAGTTGAGACACTGTGGTATTTTAACTATTCATAGCTATATTCAAGAAATCTTGCAATCACATGATTTCTACTCATGAGAGAGCATCTAACCTTAACATTTTAGAAATGTGATGCTCGGCAAGAATATTCTAAAATTTGTGACAATTTGAAACCCATTTTTTGGCCATCATATTTAATAGATTTATCCCCAATTGAGCACGTATGGGATCAATTAAATCATTTATTGTAAGTCCCTACGGTGTACAGAAACTACAACTGAGATAAACGTTGCATATTAGCTTCAGGACAATATGAAAGAATGTCTCGAAGCCAGTATGTATGTTCTTGTACCAGCGCTAGAGGAAGACTAACAGGCCCTCAGTGTATTCTATTAATATGTTCTTTAGTCCACAATAAAGTTTTTCTGTTTTTATTTGTACACTATACTCAATCATTAATTTGTACATCATATTCACATATATCGAATTTCTTTCATCGAAGCATTTCATTCCAAGAGTGTATCAAACTAGTTGATGTAATCTGAAGTTTAATGTCACATGAAAATAAATTTTGATAAATTTAATTAACACATTGTTTTCAAAAATACTAAAAAGACAGAAACAGAAAAGTGGAAGTAGCAATACAGAATTGGAACAAAAATAACACTTAAACACTACTTTATTCTGACACTATAAAATTATTTTGTCCTTGAAGTTTGGCAATTTAAACAAATGAGGCATAAGTTTCTAACCATTAATCTATTCACTAACAAAAGTCATAAAACAAAAGCTGAAGTTTACTGATAGACGTAGCATTGATATAAATGTTTGCTATGATTATGAACATTTCAAATGATGTTTTTTCAAACGGGAGTTCATAATATCTTTTGTTTGACATTGCATGAAAGAACTGAAATCACAAATACAAGAACAGGTGTAAAATATATTTTAATAGTAATTAACTATATACGATTAAAAAATTAGCATAATTAAGCATAGCAAAACTAAAATTAAATTAGCTGACATCTAGCTAGAAGCCCATAACCTCGCATCCTGCTCTTCCATATTTTTACTTTCATAACTTAAAAAAATTTCTCATCACGAATTTTTTTGTTGTTTTGTGGAAAAATCAATGCTGTAACGGATTGAGAAAAGTTACTTAAACTACATGAGCATTTAAAATAAACTTTTACTACAAAATTTTAACATTAAATTATTGTTAAAATGTTACAAGTTTAATTATTAAATTCCCAATGAAAAGTAAAAAAAAAATTCAGATAAAAGTTTTCTTTGTGACTCCACGCAAAAAAGTATATTTCACTAAACATTTTGATGATTTAATTTTATATGAACTTATCAAAAGAAAGAATTATCCATACTTGTCTTTACACACATACACACTTATACATATTTGTAACAGAAACTTCGAAGAGTGGTGATGCTTCCCATAGGCATGTAAAACATGCCTATGGGAAAGAAAAATTAAATAACCAACTTTTAAAATCACAAAATTATGATTAGATAAAAAAAAATTGTAGCACAAGAACTTGCAAAGAAAACTTGCGATAGTTGATGTCGACGAAATAAGCTAAGTAGAATACCTATAACAAAAAAATACCAAAATTTCTTACAAAAAATTCTTAAATGAGTTTCAAGATATAATTTTAAGTTAAGCAAATTAAAATTTTAACTAAGCAGAATCGGGATATTTCATTTTTATCACGCTTCAATGAAATGCAGAGAGACAAGTTCATGACAACTTAACTGTTGCGAACTCAGATTATGATTTATATACACTGAAGAAAATAACAATTTGCAAATTAACAACACTTTGGATCTTCAAAATGGTTTAATTTCCAAGACACCTGGAACAATCTTATATGATCGTCGGATACATCAAAATATTTCAACGTTTTTTTTTTTTTTTTTTCTTTTTCTTCAAGATAAAAAAATTTACACATAAAAGTTAATTTAAACGGAATTTACTGTTTAAAATTTTGTGGATTAAAAATTATAAGCAACCTCGCTCGAGAGGGGAATCGATTTCATAAACTGCTTGATTGAAGACCACATAACACCATTCATCAGATACCTCTCTGAGCCAAGTGCCAATTTGAGATTTCTGTATTATCTGCGGTAAAAAGCCATTCTAAGGAACAAACATTAAAATTTTATTGATTGAATGATATACGATGCGCCCTCTATCGCCAATTTTTAAACTTTAAACATTTCACACAGCTATGTTCTTTTTGAGATTCTCTCCGCTCTTTCTAAATTATTTCAACAATGTATAGGGCCATTCAAACTATAATTATCCAATATTGTCCCAATTTTTTAAAAAGAAAAAATCTATCACTCCCAATTAATTCAAATAAAAAATAATTAATAATTTACAATATTATGTTTACAGATATACATCATTCAGCAAATATTTAAATTTTTCCTCCTTAAACAAGTGGGTTTCTGAAAATAAATTTTCACTCGGCGGTTTTCCGCTTGGCATGTTGCCTCATTACAATAAATATCCTTCCCACTGTCAGGATCCACAGCGGCGAGATCAAATTCTCTGTTAGTATAATTAAACAGTCAACGCGAACTCGCTGGACTTGAACTCCAAATAAAAGAATTTCAGTCACGTCTCGCGTAAAAACTTTATTCTCAGTAAATTTTTCTTACATATGAAAGGATTACTTCCTGGTTAGCACTTTCCACTTGAACTTAAAGCTCCTTTTCTCGGATGTAGTTCATTGTGACAAGGAATATCTACCACTAAAAAATTTCTCGTGTAAAATATACCAAGTTTGAATTCAGTTTTAAAAAAATAAAAAAGTAAATTAGACACAAAGATTCAAATAACTCTAACCATAAGTGTGAAAAGGACATTACTGTCTATATCAATTATACAATTATTTGGTCCCGCGCAACTGATTGTCAAAGCGACCTTTGGCGGTCAGGCTATCATTTGACAACCAGTGCACGTTGTCTTCTGGGTAGATTTAATATAGAGGGTTGTATTAATGTCACACGGAGAACGACCAAAAAATTCTCAAGCACTAACCGAGACACAGTTGCATACAGAAAGCGGAAATGAATTGTTCATCACTGGTTAAATAGTGGCTAGGTTCAATTTGGTTTGTTTGTCGCTCAACGGTCATTTCCTGCACACGAATTCGACGAAGAGGTATACAATTTAGAGTAGATTCCAAAGCATTGCAAACATCTTAATTTCATGTTAGAAAGATCACAGTGGTCAAGTCAAGGAAAGACACAGCTTTCCAGAGTGAAAGGTACCGGTTTCGATCCCAATCATAGATGATGGATGTTGCATTTCTGTCTTCTACATACATCTGTCAGGTTGGGATTTGGTATTTTTCTGAGTTCACTCACTTGCGGCACTTTAATACGACCCTCTATCTATAAAGGCTATCAATTTAAGCAAGGAATATCAAAATACCTTACAACAGACTCACGCCGTAGGCCGATATATTTCTGTTGTGAATATATTAAAGAAAATAATTAAAAATAACAAATCTTTCAAAATATACTTTGCCATAATATTCCCGAAATAATACACACAAGTTCCATCAAAATAGCTTTTTTTTTCTGTCTGGATGATAAGTTTTGAATTATTTCCTTTTATAAATACATGTATTATATATTTTTTTATTTATTGAAGTTATTTTATTAAAAGCACAGGAACGGATTTTTTAAAATATAGATTGCACAAATATTCTATAAGTTATACAAATTCCATCAGGGAAACCTTTTTTAACTTGAAGATAATTTTAATATATTTATCATTAACAGAAACAAAATTTTAATCGTTAACATGGCAGGATTTCCAACGAGTAAGACCATTTGGAAGACAATTTGACATTGAAGGACGGTTTAATCGTGATGCAAAAATTCAGTAGCTTTGCATTCTTTTCTTGCAGTTAACTGCCGCAGGTTACATTAGGAGACACGAATCAACACACAGCAGGCAGGTGTTTAAAGTAATACTTCCATGCATGAAGAAACAGTTTTCAACCCCTCCGATGAATTGCACCAAGGCAGATGCTCGGGTTTTAGTTCAAGAGGAAAAAACCGTTACAACGCAATTCAATTTGCGAGTAAAGTGGGACAGAGAGCTTTTCTGCACACAGTAGAAAGAGAAAGCCTGATACATGTTCTTTAAAGAAAAAGTAGACTGATTGACTTTTGTCCCATTCATTACTGAGTGTGGGAAAAATTTTTACTACTTTCTTTGTGTTCAACTGGGTACTTCTTACTTATAATATAATTTATTTTGAAAGCAAAACTATAAGCAATGTTATAGTTGGTATATTAAGAAAAATCCAAATTTATTATAAAGAAATCATATTTAGATGTATCTAAGCACCTAAGACTAGCAAATAAAATGTCGAAGTTATATAACTTTAAAGTTAAAAATTGTCTGATTGCTTATCATTTATAAATAGATATATATATATATATATATATATATATATATATATATATATATATATTATCACTAAATAATATAAAAATTAAATTTACAAATAATTAACAAACCACATAACAATCAAAAACTATAAAAATATTTTTTGGAAATTTTTCCATTTGTGAAAAAAAAGGCCAAAACTGCGATCTGGAGCTATACACACACACACACACACAAATGGAATATATATATTCTCCAATAATGTTCCAGTAAATCAAGTTTACACATATTTTTGAACTCGTATTAATTTTCAACGTAATTTCTAGAACATTTTTAGAACAAAACGACATCTTTTGGAAATTTAAGAAATTAAGCGACACTTTTGGCTAGAAATCATTACGTAATCACATCAATATAAATATTTAAGTCATTCTATTAAAAAAATACTTACTAAAAATAAAACAATTAGAAATGTACCAAAAAAAAAAAAACATTTACTACTGCTCCAACTTTTAACATTGCTAAATAATTTTCCTCTGCAATGTTTATTTTCTCTCTATACTTTTCCACAAATTTGTTTTGAAATGACCTTCTAATTATATTTTTTTTATCTAGGATCTAATACATAGAAATTTTTAATTTTCTTGAGGCAACTATTTTATTAATTTTCAAATTTGGTTAGTTTTTAAAAAACTTATTAATTAAGAGTACTCTTCCATAACATTTTAATTAAGCTCATAATTTTTACTACTGAAAACTCCAAATGAATATTAATTTAAAATATTTATCAGAAATTTTAATTATTTGATGACATATTTGGGAAGAAATCATACCAAGCTCTTCAATTTACAATTCAATTAATATCCAAATGCTGTTCTAAATATAGTAAAATAATCCTGATTAAAAAATCTTTCTTTTTTAACTTCTCATTTGTAGATTTTAAATCTTAATTGTGTACAGCAAACAAGATACCAGAGTAATATTTTGGAAATTTTCGAATTGCATAAAATACATCGAAATATAAAATAAAAAAGGTAACAATTTTTATATTATTCATATGCATATATTGATTATATAGTCATCAATAGCGAAATAAAAATTTTAAAAACAAAAATTATGGTGTCATAAAATGTCCATAAAATATCTCAAAATTAAAAACACTTAAAACTCACGAATGTGTGATTTAAGTTTTATTTTTAACACATTAAATCCACAAGACTGGAGTGCAAATGTTCACAAGAAAATGTGTGAGTGATTACTTTCGTAAGAGTTCGTTTCTTATATTGGGTTTAGCAAGAAAATAACATCGATTTGCACAAACAGATAGCGTTATAGAAATTCGAAATTACTTTCCTGCACCCAATTTAAGGAACATATTCACTTAATGTTTTCCAAATATTTCTAAAAATCGGGAGAACATCCGAAATTCGGAAAATCAATACAAATGAATTTGAAGTCTTTCAGAAAAAATCTAAACAGCTAATAGTGCAGGAATAATAGTAATAAATAATTTAAATTATTCTGATTTCATAAAAACAATTTTAATTTCGAGAAAACTTTATTTTGCTATTTAAAATTTGTATTTAAGATCGAACAGAAAATCCCAATTTTTCTCAAATTTGAAAATTTCATATCACAAATGTTTCAAATGACGTAAACGTAAGATTCTCATACCTAACAAAAACAATTGTTAATAGCGGTTTATCAAATGAAAAATATAAGATTGCAGTCTTCAAATTTTTTAAACGAAATTTAAAGTGAAACGTTTACCCTCAAACATATTTCTGTCAGTGAACAGGGCTAATTTTCGCAAAGTAAATTTAGAAGTTTAGATGGTGGGATTTCTATTTCTGCTGCCCGTTGAACAGGAATAAGCAAAACATTTGTTTTATGAGTAATATGGACGGTGAATCAAAATAAAGAAAGAAAAAAATTCTTAAATATTGATAATTCAATGAAAATGCTAAAGGGGAAATGTACAAATTTTTTTTTTCGTGATAAATTACTTTCATTTGTTAATTTTCAAAGCTCTAAAGATACAAGCTTTCAATCACCTCAAAATATTAAATGTTTGCATTAAACATCGCAAGAAATAATTTTTTAAATAAAATAGAAAAATCGATAAATTGAAACATTCAAGGGAAGTTCAAATAATTCAGTCCAAAGATCGAAAAATCTATAACATGTATAAAAACCTGTTAAAATCATACACACTGCAAAGAAAAAAGGATTCTTCTAAAAACTTTCAGAAAGACATTTCACTATAGACTTCTCGAAATAAATTTTTTAGTTCATGTAAAATGCATTTTCTAAGAAAAATACCAATTTATTATATATAATTATTTTATAAAAATAAATGTACATTTACTTTATCAAAATAAAATCAGTTGAACAGAAGTATAAATTTATTCATTTTTATGGAAGGCAAATAAAAATAGAAAATAGTTTTTTTCCCATATTATAAGTTACGGGTTTAAAATAAATACAAAAACATTTATATTACTCTTGTATTATTAAGAAACAAGTATGAATCTCAATCAACATAGTTAATATTTCTAATAGTAGGCGAAAAAGAAATACCGGCAGACTACATCCAAAAAAAATAAATAAATAAAATAAAAAGATATTAAAAGTATTCATAATTTTTTTTCTTACATGGAATTCTATTAGAAAAGAATTTTAGATTTTCAACATAATATAACATTGCAATTTTTATGCAATATGTAACTACAACAAAGACAACTGTACTGAAATTAAAAAAGACCGCATTTGTTTTACCCCTGTATTCCCCTATCATTTTATTCCAGCTGGAAGCCGAATGGTTAGAGCTCCAGCTTTCGGTTCATCAGTTCGTGTGTTTAATTACCATCGCGCGATCAGATGTTTGAAATGGTTCGAAATCCACTTTCAACAATAAGTCCCGTCTAATTATCCATTGTATTAAAAAAATGACCTTAAGCGACAAATAATTCACAAGCCCAACATTTGCAATATATATATATATATATATTGCATTTATATATATGAAGTTAAATCTAACATTCATGTATATTGCATTTAAATATTAAAAGCAATGTACTAATTTCTAGTTTTCCTATATGAATAGTCTAGGAATGCAACATTACACCAAAAATATTGCTACGAGGATAGCTACTTACACCAAATGTGAAAGCCATTGACTGTTGCAGAGATTCTGACTCCTAACTATTGAATCGAATTTTCATAAATGAATATCAGCAGCTAGAAATGTGAGCGAAACAATCACTGGTGAGATCATTCATAATAACAAGAATCATTTGCGAGGCAAATTTCATTCTTGGCTTCAGTTGAATGACAATGGTATGCATTAATGTCCACATTTTTATAGATTCGTACACAATGACAATCATGATAGCAAATAACCAACAAGGTAATTATACGGTTAATAAAATATGAAAAAGAACAAAGTTTCATTAACTTGAAGTAAAAATAAGTATATGAAGACACCAGTAACCATAATTACATACGTTTCAGAAAATGCAAGTATTTTTAACATGATGCATTAGTTAGGCAATTGAGACAGCATATTCATTATATAATTAGAAATCTCCTCAGCTTTTACGAAACGATAGAGAACCATATAATAAAAGGACAATAGAAAGTTAGTAAATCATGGACATCAAATAAATGATGTGTTACAGCTACAAATTTAACAGGTTAAATGCTCAAGTTTAAAAAATCTAGAGACATATTATACAATGCCGCACAGACATATATACATGCATAGCCAGAATTAAAGTTTACTGAACAATAAATATTTCACAAAGTATGACTTTTACAGTCCAACATTTTATTAACACATATAGATATTGAAAGTTAAATTGAACATGTTGAAGGTTGGTGTAATCATTTTTAATAGAAAACTGGATACAAACACATTAAAGTTTTGGATAATAATAGTTTAATGTGAAAATATTAAATCTATTCTGTGGAATATTTCTTATTTTAAAATGTCCCATCAATAAATAACTGAAATGATTAGCGTATCACTTTTGACTGATACTTTTTCCCTCAGTATATTTTTTTTTACATATTAGTTGGAGAAATTCCGATGAAATTTCAGTGTCTTTCTTCTGTATGTGGAACACTTTCGAAGAAAAAGTAAAAATATGGTTGTTTTGTTTAACATGTTAACATGAAGCTGGTAAAGTCTCATCAAGACACATTTTTAAGTTATGCGCGATTATTCATGGCAGTTCTTACCCAGAAATATACACTTAAAATTATTTAAAAAAAATGTAAATACAACTCTTAATTAGGAATTCAATATCACAGCCATCTACATTTCCTAATACTAACAAACCACAATTACAATTTAAAGATATTATGACAATACTCATAGAAGTTTTTGTTAAAGTTATTTCAGAAGATTAAAGTTAATAAAAAAATTAAGCTTTTAAATATTCATAACATTAGAGGGAAAAGATAAATTTATCATAAACCAAGATTGATGAATCCTAGCAATATCGCCTTATAATACCCCTTCAAATATATTATTAATTATATAATACCCCTTCAAAAACATGATCCACTGAATTAATGAAATGGACACTCAATAGATGAGCATCTCAATATTTCAATGGTCACTCAGAACTCATATGAATTAATTTGGATGATGCAAACTGTTGCCGAACGACGTTCAGCGCAACAAAAAGAATTGTAGATCAATGCATTTTTTTACGGAATCATATGAAATAGGAACGATTCATCATAGGTGAAATGCTTCGTATGATTCCTTTCTATGCAGAAAACAAATATGTATTCATAAGATCTAAAACTGCTCAAGGGTTCATGTTTGTTCTTCTACAAAATAGTTACTTTTTACTGTTTAGCCATGAAGCTAAAGGATTTCTTCCCGCAACAATTGTTTAATCCGAATCCTTTGAGTTATTGATAAGTGATTGATTGTAAGAATCACTTACAATCAATCACTTATTAATAATTCAAAGAATTGGAAATAAACATTAATGTTACGGTTTAATGGCACAAGATCTTGCCTAGGACAAATTGCGCAAAGCACATGTGAGTTGATAAGATACGAGTGAAAAGTTTTGCTTCCCTTTTATTGTAACAATTTTGTTGGTAAGAAAGTAATTTCGATTGTTAGTGTGCAATCTATTTCTCTAAACTAAAATTATTTTAGACTTTAGGGCTTACTAATATTACTAACCCAATATAATTAATTTTTAATAATTGTTTCAAAAAATTCTGTTTCAACGTTATATATGAATTTGGGTCATGCATGTATCAGAACTTTAATATGCTGATCAGTACCTATAAGTATTTCAGCACTTCCTTTGCAAATTTCTGCTAATGCAGCCAATTTAAATTGGTTCTTCCCCGTTTCAAATACTAAAAGTTTAATATTTACAGAGAAGCAAATTAAATTTCAATCAAAATTGAAATACCAACGAATCTATAAATGCAAGTTTCTCACGTATTTCAAAAATGAAATAGCATAGAATCTTTACAGATTTTTATATAATTGTTCCTTTACTAGTATAATTACGTAATATCGTGTAAATATCATACGCAGAATTATCTAGAGACAAACCTTGTCCATTAGATTGAATTAAATATTCAATATTATAATATTAAAAATAAAATAAAAACACATACTGAAAGGATTGCAGTGCAATACTTCAATTATCTTTAAAATATAAAATTTTATTTTAAGAATGATGAGATATATATTTCCCTGGTACATTAAATTTATATTAATGAGAATTTCTATTTCTCTCTTTATGAGAGCATTAAATTTTGAAAAAATTTAGAAGAGTTAAGTCACTTTTCTATGAAACGAGTTAAAAGGACAAAAAATAACAGATGAAAGCTTCTCTTTTTTTCCAAGGTAAAAAATTAGAGATATTACGAATTTATCAACATTCGTCAGTCATGTTTATATATAACAAGTAACGCCCGTAATAAAAATTTCATAGATTTGACGATAAGCTTGGGCAAACACATACAAACTAAATCATTTGTATTGCCTTCCCTCTGAATAAATAACAGAAATAGTTCAGTGGGTAAACGTTACACATTTCACCATTCCCGTTTATGGAATAATTCGCTGCTATGAAAAATTATACATTTGTAGTTAAGTAAATGTCATAAATATTCATTTTCTGCTTGATATGGCAGAAAGAGAGAATTTGAAAATACCTCACATTTTCTTTTTTCCCGAAAACTTCTACTTACAGCATACCTGCCAATCTTTTCAGACAAAAATTTAAGAGCAAAAATAATTATATTATATATATTTAATAAATGCACACATAATATTTATTCAGTGAACATTTAATAACTTATCCTACTAACTTTTATTAACATAAAAATGATTTATACGAGAATAAAACTGCTTATTTTAATGAATAAACAGCATGTTGTTTAATTTTCACTAGAAAAGAGACTGTAAATGTTTATCTTCTTGGCATTTTACAATGGAATATTTTCATAAATTAAAAAAAGATGATGAAAGCGTGCCCGTTCTTCTCGCCTGTATTTGTTTGCATTCTGTTTCGCTTGAGGTATAACCAAAAAAAGATTTCAGAAATTCGTTTCATAAGTCCAGGTTTTTTTCCTATCTTTTGAAAAGTCCTAAAATTTTAGGCTGAAAACTATTTTTTTTTTAAAGCCCTGTCAACATTTTTTTTAATTCTTAAGGGAAAGGGAAATTTGTTAACACAAAATTTATTAACACTAAACATACCGGGGATTTTTTTTATTCGGCAAAATTAATGGGGAAAATGGGTCAAATGACCCCTTTCGTAGTTTTAGTGTTAAATAAACGTACATTTAAGTCTTAAATAATTGATTTTGTACTTAATAAATAAAAATTATGTGACAAAGAACATATTATTTAAAATAATATCATTAACATTCTACAGAATTTTATAGTAAAACACACTTTTCCTCTTAAAATTTATTTAAAACATAAAATAGCCATGAGATCTCCATGAAGATTGCCAATATATCATTCTTAAAATTATGTATCAAAAAAATAATTCTATTTATTTTAATGCAGTTTTTTCCAGTCTAAATAGTTATTAAAAATTTTAAAAGATATTCAATATGGGAAACATTAGAGCAATAATAATTTAAATATACTTCGTCAACGATGATTCATCAGAAAGCACAATCTTTCAGTATTTTAATAGTGTCTATTTCGAAAGTTAAATAAATTATAAAATATTTTCTATAACAATTTCCAAATGACAATTTTATCATTCATATTTCAGGAAGCATCAACAGCACAATTTTTGTAAAAACTAAATAAAACAAAGGTGCAGTTTCAATAAATAGATTGAGATAGGAAAAAAAAGGTATTCCTTAAAATGCTATTTTGATCAATAAGAACTAGTTGAAAACAGTTTTAACATGGGTATCGTAGTATTTATAAAATCCAAGGAATTTTTCATTTGCTCGCTGCAGTACATCTAATTGCTTTCGCTACAGATATCAGTAGGTGGTCATATCAAAATAGATCAATTCCAATATTCAGTTTGAGATATTTAAAGTTATTCAAATTTTCACTACACATCTGATTGGGTTGCTCTACAGCCAATTTTTTTTTCACACGAGGGCTATTTTGAACGGAATTTTTATTTCCTCTACAGTTTACTGTTCTACGCTTATCTTTTGACACAAGGGCTTACACAACCGGAATTTACAGTTTAAAATGAATTTCGAATAATATTACAAACATCTATGACCGAGATTGGAATCGAAATCACGAAACATCGAACCAGAAAGCTAATCATTCGCTACGAGCTCGGCAGAAATACAAGCACATTCAACCGGAATCTACAGTTAAAAATGAATTCCAAACCACTACAAAAAACCATGCCCAAGGTATGATAATCGAACTCACATACAGATGGGCTCCACGTGGTCTAGAGGTAGGATTTCTCTTTTCCAAGAATAAGGTCCCGGGTTCGATCTAAACCATTATTGAACGGGAAATAAATGATACACTTTTTGTTTCTGCATGCACATCTATCGAAGTAGGTGGTTGGGAATTTTCCAAGTTTCCTCCCTTGCGACATTCAAATAAGTTCCACAAATATAAAAAAATCACATTACGTAACGCAGTTTATATGGTGAAAATTAAAATACCTTGCAACTGCTTTTGGCAGTTAAGCTGTCTACTACACTGTGCCAAAACTTATATACAGTTGAATTGAAACGTAGAAAGTTAATCATTTCGACTTTTATGTAGTAGTGATCATTCAACTATCAAAAACTATCAAAATGACTAATCAGTTTCGTTAGCCTTTCGCTCTACGGTCATTTTATGCAGAAAGGCTTATTTGATTGAAACCAACGGCTTAGAAGGATTCCAAACCACTATAAACATCAACGACCGCAGAGAGAATCGAACCCTTGAACTAGTGAACCAAACTGTTAACAAATAAGTTGCGAGCTCGGCGTATTACAACGGTAAAACAGAAAACTCTGAAGCATCTACCACGAATATCATACACCAAAGAAGAAATGTAACCTTGCTTCGTGTTCAATGATCAAACTTCATGTCCTCGAATTGAAGAATGGTTCTTTTCGCTCTATGGTCACTTTTGTACTCTAGGGCTGATTCGATCCAAGCCACCAATCAGCTACACACTTTCATCATTAAGGTGAAAATCGTACCCATAAATTGTTGAAAAATCGCCATAACGATAAGTATCCCTCTGCCATCTAGACGTCGAAGTTCGCGATTAACTCTCCAGGCTATTGCATCGACCATAAGGCCAATATACGTTTAAAAAATTTATCACCAAAACTTTTAAGTAAAAAATCCCTCTTAAGGTTCCTTTTCATTTCGATTCAGCTTTTAGAATCAGTTGGTAGGCCTAAGAAAGGCACGCCAAAATAAACAAAACCTAAAAATAAGAAAGTCGATGACATGTACTTTGAGAAAGTCAATCGTGCGAGAAATAACAAAGCATCATCTTTCGATGTTGAATGGAAACTGGGAAATTACAATGATGACATTTCGGGAATTAAAATATATTTTCACGGTCCAGCGAGCTCTTCCGCCTTCAGCTTTATTTAAATTCCGTTTTGTTAATAGAAATTGATAGCATGAAACAATGGCGTCAAAACAAATTATTCTGATTCAGAGATAACCACACGCAATAACTATTGTACTTTACTAAGTAAGACGAAAAATTCAAATACATAAGCGGTAAACATTCTGTGTGTGTGAGCAACGTTAATATAAATTGAAATTATTGTAACATTCATTTTGTCAATCGTGCTCTACTAATTTTCATCATGAAGAATATTTAGGAACAAAAATGAAAAGAATTTAAGCTTCTGGAAACAAAATTTGAACCGTTTATCGAAAACTCAACATGTTACAGTAGTAGAACTGTGCTCTTTGAAATGGAAGGTTTCCAGCTCAAATCGAGTTACTTCTGAACAACTGCTTTGATTTGATGGTTGCTCTATAGTCATATTTTGGTCCACGAAATAATTCCACTGAGCCCTATAATTTTAAGCAGATTCCGTATAACAACAAGCATCCATGTCCACGGAGGAAGTCCAACCCACGAAATGTTGAACTTAGACCAAAAGCTCTCATCATTCAGCAACCAGCTTGGTTATTGAACAACGGAAATAGAACGTTGCGCATCTCTATTGTCCGTATGCCCTTATGCAGTGGTCGGGAGTTTTCCGGATTTTCTCTCCCTTGTCACATAAAAATACGATCCACTGTTCTACAAAATGGATGCATTGCACGGTGAGTGCTCTGAAATACCTTATAAAGTCAACTATAAAGCTGACAATTACGAGGCTCAAAAATATATTGTACCGAAAATAATTTGACAAATGTGTACTTCCCGAATTTAGTGAAAATTGTTTAAAACTAAGCGCAAGACTTAAGTGATAAGTTTGTTGTTGAATACACAAACCGTATTATATAAAATGTTTATATGTATACACGTTTTAACTGGACTTACGAAGCTGATGGTAAAATGAAGAAAATTACTAGATGCAATTTTGTGATTTTGAATAATATTTAAGTAACAATGGGGGAACATCATTTCTTGACCATGAGATCAAAATTACGATCCGTTGAATTTACACAGCTTTCTTAGGTAGAAATAAGCACAGCCAGAAAAAAAACCATAATACTATCTTCAACCTCATATTAGACTTATAGAATGACCAAGTCGTCAACTTATCATGCATAAGCTACATCAGTTAGATTATCTTTGATTAGGTCAAGATCGAACAAGCCACCTTCCAATCGCAAAGAGTAACGTCCACCACGGTTTATACCCTTAAACCTAATGTCAGGAACAGTAAATTCCAATAAAATTAGAACAATTTAAAAAGCAGCTAATGAATTGCAATAATCGCGAACAATAAAATATAAATAATATCTCAAATTTAAAAATCATTTTAGAAATATAAATCATTATCTGAAAAAATATAAAAAAGCACCTACAAGAAAAAAAAAAATACTGAAAAGATTCTTATATAAAAACTATAATTATATTTCAGAAGAATTTTTATAAAATAAATTCTTATATTAAAAATTGAATAATCTATTGAATAATAATAATCCTTAGTAAAAACGGATTTCCTTGTGCTAAAAATTAGACTATACTAGAAATAAAAATATGAATTTATTTCATTTGAACAGAGGAAGAAAAAATAAATGGTGAATATATAAAAGGGACTACGTAATAAAAAATATTCTTAACAAATTGTTAGCACAACGCGATATTTTTTAAATAAATAAATAAATATGATAATTTTCTTCAAAAAAAATTAGTTTAGAAATATTCTATAAGATTTCTAGATCTTTAGGGCAATAAAGTGTTGCGATCGCCTTTTGAACCCTTGTCAAAGCGTGTCCCAAGTCCCACATTTTAAAACCAAAATAATAAAATTGCAGTGAATTCAAGAATACTTTGCAAATTTACGTTGCAAGAAGAAAGAAAACAAGCATGAATAAGAGCTAAACATTATTTTCTATGCAAACATTCGCGTTCTTTTAAAACAATATGAACTAAAACAACCACTTTTTTCTTCAACTGATCTCAGAATTGTTGAGGCGTAGAATTACACATGCTTCCAAAAAATGCTAACGAATTAACTAGTTGTAAGAATATACATCAAACTTATTTTTGACAATGTAGTCGTAAACTGATTTTGTTGAATGTAAGTAGAAGTGGATTTTATGCAACTGATTTTCAGTTAGAGCGCTGTTTTCTTGCGTTTTATACAAAATATGTATCAATAAAAATATTGAAAAAATTGAAAATAATTGAGTAATCTACATAGTTTTTGATGTTTTTCAGTAATGTCGAAACATGTTTTTTAACTTAGGCATCAAAATTCATAATATTGTTCTGAGATAGCTTTTTTTTTTTTTTTTTTTTTTTTTTTTAAATCCATTTTTTATTTTTTCAAACTCTATAGCATTAATAGCTATCATAAAATGTAAAAAAATATAGATGATTAGACACATTTTCTTCGTGAAACTGAATACTCGGATGTTGGTTTTTGTATTTTTTATTCATAAAATTATGTGAGCTAAAATATATATAATTTTTTTTATAAAATTTTTAAAGTTCATTTATATTATAAGAGTAAATGTTGCATAGTGAAAAATATGAAGGCACCTGGGTGACACACAAATCCAATTTCGACACGATCAAAAAAGCAAAACGGCTCAACAACCGTGTCTCTCTACTGGGAGTCGAACTTAGATCACCGAATGAGAAAATAAACAAATAACAATGCATACAAATTAAATCTGAAAAAAACTCAAGATGAAGACAGTGTAAATAGTCACAATTATTAGTTTTAAGACCTGGAAAATAAATATGTTTCTAAGAAAATTTCGATGTCAACATTGTTTCCTTAATTACTACAGTTGCCAAAACAAAATTTAAAATAACTTAATTTTCCGGTAACACACAAAAAATGAAAACAGAACCTAAAATAAAAAGTTATTAAGTAGTAAATAACATTACCTAAGCATATGAAATAAAACAATCAACTAAGTATATGTTAAACTTGGATTGTAAGTGCAGCAATCCATCTTTTCAAATCAAGAAATAAATGATGCATTTCAAAGCCATAAGCAGAAGTTGTACGCTATTTACACACACTTTCAGACTTCGGTCTAGTGCGTAAGTTAATAATAAAGAAAAAAAACTTGTATAACGGCTCATAAATTGCAGCATTATCCCTATCATTCGCAAGGAAACTTATACAAGCAGTTGAACAAGAGCCATTCTAAGCAGTTGAAACAAGATCTTCATACCGATCGCATTAACAGTTCACAGAGGGAAAAGTTTCCTTTCATTGGGAAAAGTTCCCTTGGGAAAGGGAATAACTTACACTAAAAGAACTGTATTCCCATAATAGTTTTAAGTAACTGATGCAAGCATTAAACAATAAAATTTGGTGTTGCAATTAAAATCATTTAAAACGTCATTGAGCATATTTTTATGAATTTTGAAAAATTATAAATTTTAATGGTTACAAATGTTCTGCATTAAGTACACATTACAAAAATTAGCAGTACGAGGAAATGAGTGACTATGGTTTGCTGTCTCATTTTGGTCACGAGAGCTAATTACACCTACCTTAAAATGCATGAAAGGAAACATTCAGATCTGAAATGAGAATCGAACGTACGAACCAAAAGCCACAACACAAACCATTCAGCTGCCCATGTTTTGTGGGCAGCTGAAAAGTTTGTGTTACTGATCGTCAATACTGACAAACAATGATATTATTTATCTAGGCGTTTTATTACCTATCGTTGTACACTACTACACTGTGCATTAGTGTAACCATGAAAGGACATATTTTTTTATAAATTATGAGCATAGAATAGGAAACTAAATTCTCATAGGACACTACACAACGCTATATAATTGAATAAAACTGAACTTTTTAAAAACATTTCACTTTACTCTTAGCAAAATTACTTATTAAAACAAGACAACTAATCATTTCTAAGCGATAAAATTCCCAAGGAAAAGACTAAACCAGTTTCAAACTTTGAAGCTAATCTACGGAAGAACATAGATTTTGGCCTCCCAAACACGTGAATCATTAGTCGCAGGCGCTCTTCCTCATCCGAGAAAGGTAAAAAAACTAATAAATAAATAAAATAAAAGACTGTATACCACAAGGTTTCGAATTTCTATAAAGTACTACCTCTAAAAAGTTTACTATCCCCACGTTCAGTAAGAATTCTATTACATGAATCCCCGCCAACGCATAATCATTCAAAAGAATGACCTCGAAATGCAAATAGGTTAGCTCACCAAAGTTCTTAACTACTGGAAGGAACCACGTATATAAATATGCAACTTTTATTGAAAAAAACTTATTACCTTCGTTAAAAATTGCAAGCTCTCGTAAAAAAATACTGTAATTTTTTCAAGAGAAACAAGTGTCAAAATAAGAGTTGTCAATTTATGATGGAAGTAATTGGATGTAAATCACTGATGCATTTAAAAAAATTAACGGTTGATAAACTAATTAAAATATTTAACTTTTTTTAAAGCACTTATAAGACCATTTATTAAGACTTGTTATCATTCGCAATGAAGCATTTAATACAAATCACTGAAATCATGTTTCCAAAAATAAAAAATTCGCTCCCATTTTTAATAAAGAATCGAAATAAATTTTCACTGTTAGATTAAATTAGAAAGCTACATCAGTTAGTTACAAGACAACTTTTTTCACTAAAGAACTGAGTATATCACAGCTCATTTATTGATGTTTCATGGTATAGCTTTGAAATCAAGCGATTTCATTATAAGTTTGAAGGAGTTATTTTTTTCATAAAAAAATAAATAAACAGATTTTCATCACATATTCAAAAGCTATACAAAAGGACTAGTTAATTTTCGGAAGTTTTTTAGAGAAGCAAAATATATCAAAACAGAAGACTGGCAATGTTCCTGCCAACGAATAACAGGAAATAGAAATTTACAATTTAAAATAAAAAAAAATAAACATTTATATTTGTGAGAGGAAACATTCTATTATTTTAGATAGAAGAATTTAAAGTATGTTCATTTAAATTAATTCAATAATTATAAAAATTTAATATTAATTAAATATCAACTCAAGATAAAGAATTTTAATATAGTATATATGTTCATTTTTGATTAAATATTGAATCATAAAATTCTAAAATTCTTTAAGGAGACTGAAAAACAGATACACATTTAACAAGTTTAAATAAAAAATCACTAGGGAGAAAATTATATGACAGAAATAGAAGTAATGTTTATATTAGTTACCTCTTTTTATATTACAGTTTTTTTCAGTTTGATTGAACTGTTTCTTGATTTTTATCAAAACTTATTTAAGTAATTTCTTCAGAAAACAATGAAATGTGGCACTAAGTTCGTTTACATGATCATCGAAGGTTACGATTTTTCGTTATATCATGTCGGATAAACGGTAATGTCGGTTAAGAGAATTCCATCTATTTGGAAATTAAAAATAGTGTTTCACATATTAATAACAGAATACCACGAGATGTGCGCTAATTAAAGTCTATTATATTCAATGCCAACGTTTAAAGTAAAGTGAATAAAAATAAACAACTCTCATTCTCTTACAAGTCCTAATGCATTCCGTGAGGTTGTTCTCAATTCAAATCCGGGCAAAAGCTCGGCGGACACATAAGATAAGAATTTTATTCGAAAAGCTCATGTTCGTATAGTTTTAAAGTAATAGTGCACAAAATATTTTTGGATTAAGTTTAATAGACAAAAAGGCACACTGTGGCTTTGTAGTAGGATATCGCTTTTCAGAGTGAAAGATTTTTGGTTCGATCCCAATTATTGTAGAACAATGGAAGAGGGGATGTGGCGTTTCTGCTTTCCTCGTGTGTTCTTTTCGCAGTGGATGCTTGGAAGTTTCCGGGATTTCTTCCCTTGCGACACGTGAATACGGCCCACCATCTATGAAGTCCTCTCGGAAAGCAATTACGCGATAGACGCTAAATGCATTACAACATTAAGCAGTTTACAACGCGGTGTCAAAAGGAAATAAATGCCACTAAGGAAAAATTATGTATATCTTTATAACCATTATAATACATTGAGCAAATCTAAAAAATGTTAAACAATTTTAGTAAATTGAAATTTTCAATAATTAACGTAAACTTAAATCGAAAATCGCGATTAAGTGAATTTAGTATTCAAACACCTACACATCAATTCTTTAAGATTAAAATAAAATGTTTAAATTTACATCACAACAGTATCTATAAAAAATGTAATGTATGATTTATTTTTTCCTTGCATGTATACAAATTTCAGTGCAATTTCTTTCCTTTATTCAAATACATAAAAAAAATTATACTAAATAACAAAATTTTATTTTGTAAATGTTAACAAATCAAGGAAAATAATTACAAATATTACGTAGGAAATAGAAAATTTCATTTTAATCTTATGGATATTCTCGTCCGAATAACAAAAAAAATTCAAATAACATTTACTTTTCAGATTTATTAATCTTATAATCGGTATTTAAGGTAGGGAGATTTAAAATTCCTAATCCTCCCAGAGGATTAAATGCAGTTCCTTTCCCAAATGACTATTAGCAGGAATTTGTAGTATATTTGACACATATTCGTAGTATATTTGACATATACACAGTAGAAATGACACATACCCGATACTTATTAAAGTATTGTAGATAACCATATGGTATTCAACAGGGTATTTCGCTGATACATTCGCGATGATAAACATATTTGTTTTACAGATAAAGGTCATTACAAAAGAGCATCATTAACTATAAATTATTGGGCTGACAAATGAGATTTTAAACAGCACATTTTTTACAGAAATAAAATATTTTACAGAAAATCAAGATAATTATGAGGCATTGTTTTATGTGTGTGTACGTATGTATACATACATACATAGGATGCATTAATTCTTAATGTACAATAGAATCTGTTTAAAATTTAGAACCTAAAATTTCATTGTTTCATTATAACTACATAATTCGAAAAAATTCCTGTTAATCATCAGCTCTAATCATGAAATCATTAAAAAACAGCAAATTTATTGGATTACTTTTTTTCAACCTATGTGCCTACAGTTGAAAAAAATTAATCCAATAAATTCAAATGTGTTGTTCTAACATATCTTGAAAAATATGTTAGTAAGTCTCATTATTTAGAATTTAATTTTATGAATACCAAGAAATTTAAGTTTCTCTGAATAAATTTTTTTATGACACAAAATACTTTGCTCCATTTTTTTCCGTTTGATGATTTGATTTCACATAATCATTACCAAACACTAAATTAAATCTATTTCTTATACAAACGTATTAGATGTAAAAAATAAAAATAAAAAGTAAAAATAAAATAAAAAAGCAAATTTAATATGGACGTTTTTTTTTTCTCCATAATTTATGTATTTTTTAAAACAACTATTATTAACCAGCGTGGGTTTATTCACTGTATAGAAAAATGAAAACAAAGCTCCACAAATTAAAGCATCAATCTTGAAAGACAAAGACCAGAAATGAATCATGAACATTAGAGGCTGTAAAAAACTTATGATAACTTCCACCTCTCAATAAACACAATTGACACTTAGAGCAGGGAATGGTTCCGGTACTTGCTTTACAGCAGGTAACATTGACACCAAAGACACGAAGAGATCCCAGTGACAGAAAACACCCAACTCGCCTATTGCGCAGCGTTGTCCGCATCATGTTCTTGCCCTCTGAGCCGTAAAGCGTAAAAAACTCGTTAAAGTTCAAAGAATCTGGTAAAAAAGAAAACTCACCCGACCTCAATATTTCATCACGTAAATTAGCGTCCAGACATGTGGCAGCTTCAGATTTCAGAGGACAATGATTCAAAAGTAGAACTTTTGAATTTAGAAACAATGTATTGAGAAAGTATTAATGTGGTCTTTTGATAATTCTAATTATATATGGTCTTTCTAAATAAGAATTGTGTAATTAATAAGCTAACTTAGTTTCCAATTAATAAATTTCCTACTTTAATTTATAATTAGATTTTATTTAATCATGGGTGTTATGAAAAAAAAATTGTCACTTTAATTTAAATTCAAAATTCATTTAAAAATAATTACACCAGTGTTCATTTGAACACAAAAAAAAAAAAAATAGTAGATGTTTAGCAAGTTCAAAATAAGAGTGAGTATTAGTTTTAATTGGATTGATTGTTAAGGTTCCGGATATTTAGTATCATACCCAATATTTTTTGTCAAATTTATAACCTAACACTTATATTTAAACTGATTCATAATAAAAGAAAAACTACCAATAGAAAGTTGTCAAAAACGCACATAGAAATCTATATTTTGATTTTTAAAAAATGCTTTTAAAATACTCATCTTTATTTGAATAAAAAAATGCTGAATTTAAACTTATAATACGCTGTTAGTTTAAAAAAAATTAATGAGAGAGTGAGCTAACATTAAATATGTTATCAGCCACTTTTGATAATCGATTTGGGGGGGGGGACTCTAAAAATGTAGTGTTACTGAATATAAGATGTGAGTTTTATCAATGCCACTAATCCATAACAAAAATTCAATAACGGATGCTTTTTATGATAAAACAAGAAAATATACATTATGGAAATAATCTTATTCAGTTAAGTAATTGATAACTAAAAGTAACTACTATAATGTGACTGATTATCCAACACAAGACAGAGCAATAACTTGTTTTCAATGACAATTTCATGGCAAAATAACGTCTTTGTTGGCTTTAATTTTTCCTAGAACTATTTGGCCCAACCATTAAGCTAATACATATATAAAAAAGAAGAGAGATGTTCAGCTCACTTAAGTTTTTATCTAAAGATTACATCTTACTTGAGAGTACTGTGAGAGCGCATCCTATCAATTCCCTTGCAAAAATACCATCAATGAGCCCCTGGGGAGTTTTCCATTTATAGCTTTAAGCGGTTCGGCGATCAGAATTTTTCAAAACAAAAATTCACCAGAACTTTTTCAAACAATTTTTGGAAAACGAAAGCTTATATTTTACCTTAATACAATGGATTTGAAATACAATGCAAATTCATTCATATAAACTAACTGATTAAAATATACTTTTAAAATGCTATTATATTTTTAAAACAGTTAATTAAGGTTATTCCTATAAAAATATTTTTGACTAATAAATGTAAAAATAGTATTTTGCATTATTCTAAAAAAACGTAAAAGTACCTTGTGCGACAGTAAGAAAGTAAACCATTTGAAAAAACAAAGTTCATATTTGATTAATAAAAGGAAACTACAAACATGTTGTAACACTAACAATATGCTATATTAAAATACGAATATTTGAAACACAAAGCAAATAATAAAATCTGTGCTGAAAGTGATATGTAAGATTTTATCAGATCTCATAAAAAAGCTAGAAAATATTAAAAAAAAAATATATATATATATAGAAGCTCAATTACAAAATGAGCTCAAAGAAAAAAATACGATGAATTTCTAATTCCAATATGAACTTTAAGCATGTATTCAATTTATAATTGATGAGCTTCATTTCCCAAACAATGCCATATATATAATATCTGCCAACCTTTTCATAAACAAAGATTCAAAAATCGCACAATATATACCTTAGCATATGTACAAATTTATTTAAGTATATTTAATTGATTTGTATTACAAACTTCATAACCAAGAGAATGATTCTAACAACAATACAATTAGCATATCGCAATGAATCAGCAATGAATTCTTTATCTTTAACCAAGAACTTGTAAATACAAGATCATAAAATTTAGCATTAAAGAACTGAAATATTTTTAAGAGTTTTGGTGAACAAAGAACGAAAGAGTATTCAATTCTTGACTCTAATATGCAGATTTTTTCACCTTCTGCTTTCCATCCAATTTTGAACTACCATCAGCTATCATCTTAGTTTTATGAATAAAACTTATCAAGATTACATTCATTTTATTCTTACCATTTATATAATTCTTAAATGAGAATGCTTAAAATGTTTTCTGTAACTCACTCAAAGCATTGCAAGCATTTTCATCTTTCTCGTTGGTTAAAAGGAAAAATTTAACAAAATGCCGAAACTGCAATAAAGAAAATTCTTCAAATTTCCCATGTCCGCATTTTCAGGATATCATTATATGAGAGAAATTTAGACCAGACAGTGAAAAAAATAATGTATGCCGAGAAGTCTTTTTCAGAGATAAATCTTAATATTTCACGATCCGAAGGAAAAAATCGTAAAAAATTATAACCGTAAAAACACCGCAATTTTCGTAAAAATTACGAAACATTCGTAAATGCTGACAGGTATGATATTGTCTCTAAAAAAAGAATCTTATTGTATGCCGGATAGGAGAGCAGGAATTTCATTAACCAAAAATGTTTTTTGTTGCTTTTAATTTAAACCTTTAAAAGCAAGATATGTCATATAACTCTCACCCTAAAATAAACTTAAGCCTCAATCCAGTTTTCAATTCAATTATGTAGGAAAAAATACCATGAAAAATGCATGAAAATTCGGATTAAAAAAAAGAAAATCTTTCGCTTTAATGGTTACATGCTGAACTTTGACCTCGTAATACTCTGGATATATTCTTTTCAATTTTTAAAAAGAAGCGGAAGGAAGCTTTTGTACTCAAACAATGGCCGAAGAAAATCGAAAGGAAAGTGAAATGAAAGTTATTTTTAACCGAGATGGTCCGGTCCCATCACGAAAAGCTGAAAATTGAGCTCAACTATACTTTCGAAAAATATAAAAATCCCCCAGACAAAATGTTGAATAAAAAGTATTTTCAAATTTAGTACCCAATTCAAGCCATGATTTTGTTTCATTGTTTTGCTGACGAAAATAATATAAGAGAAATGTGACCTTTAACTGCTCTCTTCCCACGGCTCTCTTACAAGCTGTTGAGCTTCGGGTTTCAGTTTTTCGAGAAGCTTTCTGCATATATCTGAATTTTTTTTTCAAAAGATAGTAAATACAGCATAAAAATATTTCGTTTATATCTTCTGAAATTCCAGACTATTTAAAACTAAATCATTCATTATATCGCGATTCACACACAAAGAGGAAAAAACTATGAATTCGTCTCATTTTATTTTTAAGTGCTCGCATCAATGGCTAAAAACTTTTAGTGGAAGCTCTAATTGCTTTGAGTAGAAATATTATACTTTGTTGTAAATTTAAAAATAATAATGATATTTACACGAAAATTACTGAAGATTGCTTGTTGTCTTATGACACGAAAGCACACTCTTTGACACAAAAGTTAACTTGAAATACATTCACAACTTAAAGTGGATTCTGAATCGCCCCAAACAACCATTCCTCATAATCAATCATGCCAAATCGGTCTTTGTTTTTTTTTGGTCACTCAATGGTCATCTTTTGCATACGAGGGATAATTAAACAGAGACATACGGTTTAAAGTGGATTCCGAACCACTACAAACATCCATGGTGGGATTCGAACATAAGAACAGAAGGCAAGAGCACTTACCATTCGGCTGCCAGCTTGGCGCAGCGCGGTCAAATTTTGCTTGGAAAATCATTTAAAGGCATGTACATACACCAACCATTTATTCACTACGTGTGTAACATTACAGTTATATTCATGTTCTATCAATAATTAAACAGATCTATGTGAATTCGTAGCATTCAGAGAATAAATATCTTTTTGGAAAAATTTCAGATGGTTACGTTTAAATCGCGAGTTAAAAGAATGTAGGAAAATTTATAATATTCAGAACAGGGTTTACCGGTGTCAAGTGTAAATTCACGCTCTTTGGAATGGAAGGTTCAAGATTAGATTCAAGTCACTGATGTATATCATTATGGCTTGGTTTGCCACTCAAGGGTTGCTTTTCAATACGAGATTCCATTTGGCCAGTATCCCACCTTAAGGTAGATTCCGAACTACTATAAATATCCACACTCCAATTACGAATCGAACCCAAGAATTGTTATACTAGACAAGAACGTTAACGATTTAGTTGTCAACTCGGCATTGAACAATAAGACAGTGGTGCTATGAAACCGCTCAATGCAATCACATTAGAAGCTCTAGAGAACTTGGGAATTCTCTCATTTTAAGCGCGATTTTCTTACCTTACTAAACGTGAGTACAATCTAACGTGGAATTTCCTTATACAAATAACTATATTCTATGAACGTCCAAACAAAATAAAAAAAAAATAAAAAAAAGCTTTTTTGTACAGCAACTTTGAACAGAAAGCTTTTCATTGCTCTATGACAAATAGTTTGTTTAAAACTCAGCAGCCATTTTTGTGCATAAAGGCTAATTAAAACCAAATCAACAGCTTGAGGCTGAATCCGAATTTAAAAGCACCCACACATGAGATTGGAATCAAACCCACGAACAGATGAACTGAAAGCCA